>CM065674.1:2733386-2780886 GCA_033220385.1 Triplophysa yarkandensis
AAAAACATTTTGAAACAAAAGACATTTTGAAAAGTTGGTAATGGCTGTAGCACCCATTCACCTTTGTTGCATGGGCGACAGTTTTCAACATTCTTCAAAATATCTTTGTTTGTATTTTGGGGAGGAAAGTCATTCAGGGCGAATAAATAATGTCAGAATTGTCATCTTTGGGGGAATATTACTTTAAAAGGAGATCTTGACAGATTCAGTGGGATTCACTGAAACTTAACTCTTTTTGATATTTCAGTTGACCACCCTGTACAAGCACAATAAATTTGGAGAAAACCCCAGTGCACCACTGACATGAGCACGTTCACAATGATATTAAGAAAAGCCTCTTGCTGCTCAAAGCCAACAGAATCGTACTTCAAAAGGCTTAAACATCCTGTTCCACACTTACGAAAACAAGTGAGGCACCTCACTTTCTCTCTACAAGCCGTTTTAACAAAACAAGTCTCCACGTGACAACTAATTAACTAAAACAGTTCTCCTTTACCTCCTGTACTCCGTTTTGTTTGAAGATCTAGGGGTGCGCATCTATCCCACGGTGCTCAAAACAGAGCGCTTATTATCATCTTATGCAGATGAGCCCGGGCCACACATCTGAACGCCAAGGTTACGCAGGATACAGCAGGATGCTCCTACTTTCTCCATCTCTCCATTTTTTAAGGACTTCCTGGTCAATTAAGCACCTGCGTTAGGACAAAAGGACTTGGGCGTTTGAAGGTCCCCCTTGTTCCCCGGTTCTTTGTGAGGGGAGTTGGTGAAAGGCAGTCTCACACCGCGCTGGAGTCAGTTCTATAGACTCCTTCATTGTGCCACACCTGGTCTGGGCTGACCCCAGAGCTGCTGGGCCATTAGAACGTGAAAGGAAGGCCTGGACTTGTTGAGAAGACATTCTGCAGGTGGCTTTTTTGATACCGGCCATGGAATCAACATGCCTAAACCCTTCAATGACCAATTATAAGTAATATTAGGGACGATTAGCTGCAATTATGTTTGAATCACAAGATGTCGGGGGGTTTAATTGACCTTGGATCTGAAGGCGACCTCGTGTTGCAAATCTAAAGAAGACCGCCTGTATGCTTATAAATGGAACTGTTTATTTGGGTCATTTGTATAGCCACAGGTGTTATTTTTGGCTTCATTTCGTAAAAGGGATGGTTTATTCAAAAAAATAAATTGTGGCATTCATTTACTCTCATGTCATTTAAATCTGTACATGACAACTTTTTCTGTGGAAAAGATTTTTGAGAAATGGATGCCCAAGGAAAGTCAGTGTTGTTTGCAGACATTCTTCGAAATATTCCTTCTGCAGAGGAAAGTCAAGCAGATATGACTTTAAGTATAGAAATTTATGGAATGATTTTAACTGTTTTTGTGAAAAAGGGTATTATTTTTGGTTTATTATTGTTTGTTCTCAGGTCTACTGAAGTTCTGCACTGTGGGATTTTGTGGAATTGGAAGCTTGATGGATTTTATGCTGATTTCCATGCAGGTAAGAGATCATTTTTAGGGATTGGCTCATTTTTGGGAAGAGGTAGTTGTTAGTTGTCATGAACTCACTCTCTCGCTTATTTTTAAAAATTGTCTCTTCTGCAAGACCCAATAGAATATATTTTTAACAATTTAGCAAAATCAACAACCGTTCCTCCCCGTTGACTTCGATTGTAAGGACATAAAACCAATGTTGGAGAAACGGTTTTCATTTTCCATCATTCTTCAAATTATCTTCCTTTGACGTGACGTATTGCGAATTTGCGCTCTGCATTTAACCCATCCAGTAAGTGAACACACACCCAGAGCAGTGGGGGGGACGGTGCCTAGCTCAAGGGACTCACCTCAGTCGTGGTATTCCCGCTGGTTACGAGTATCGAACCAGCAACCTTCCGATCACGAGTCCCAGACTCGAACCACCAGGCCACGACTTCCAAGACTCATTTGGTTTTTGTAGTAATAAAGCTTTAAAAGGACAAGAGGGTGAATAAATGAAAACAGAATTTTCTTTTTCGGCTAAACTATCACTTTAAGGGGACTTCACTCACATTTCCCAAAATTAACTCTAGGCCGAGGATCGGAGTCCTGACTCCTGTCTCAATGCTTGTGTTTGTATTCACCGGCACCTGTGTCTCTCCTCTAGTGGCTCCAGCGCTGTGAAAGGAGCTAATGAGAGCGTGGTTTGTTTGCGCCTCCCGCTCCTCCACCTCTTTCCTCTTCCCCCGGGCGGCACGCTCCCACAGGACTCCCCTAACCCCTATTAAAGGCCTCCTACACCTGACAACTGAATAAAGCCGGTCAATTTGTCATCTTGTTAGCGAATATCTCACCGCTCTTTTCTCATTAGGCCGCACAGCCCTGAATAAAGCTTCACGTGAAAGACGCTCGCACTTCTTGGCATTTCTGGCCACCGGCGATGAGGGATATTTATCAGTGTTATTCACATTGATTCTTTTTCAATAATTCTTATACGTACGTCAGCATTCCTACAGCTGCAGTGTCATGTGTTGGAAATTTATTAATTTTTATGGACGTTTTTCCAACAAAATAACAACATTTTGTGTTCAGATGTGTGTCTGAGCCATCTGGAAACAGTACACTGCAAAACAAATTAATATTTTAAGTATGAGTATATCCGTCTTAAAATTCCATCATCCTTAATCGATAAGAAAGATGACAAGATATTGTGTCTAGAGAAATAAAAATAAAAAAAAGAACATTTCTGCTCATTGGGACCTAACATGGATAAATATTACTTTATATTTTTTTAATAAAATATCTTTTTATATACATTTTTCATAATTAAATTATTTGATATTCCATGATATAATGCAAAAATTGTTTAAATGTTTTATCGCAATTATTTTATTACAATAACTACTATCAGAATTGCACGTTTTCAGTTTTACTCAGCAATTTTTCCCATTTGCTTGATACTTTTCTTTTAAAACGTTTCTGCAAGTGATCAAAGATTTTGCTCGAACTTTTTATTTTTAAGTTTGTTATAAAAACTTTTTAGAAGTAGTCATGTTTTTACAAAGTTCGGTTACTGTGAAAGCTACTAAAGCCACTGCTTGAATCATTACAGGGAATCCTTCTACTCGCTATGGTATCAACTTTACTGAAGCTTTTAGTTTTTTACCTTCAGATGTTATACCTTCAGAATACGTACATTTAGGACTAGAATATATTTTTGATATACTGACTTTCATGAACACTTTGGTTTGAATGCTTCAGTCGCTTGCATCACACCGCCTAAAACAACGTATGTTCGTCTTTTGATGAATTTCATACTTCTACCTGTTTATCATCCCTCCAGTTGTTTTCCGCTCCTGGCTTTCATAGCTGCAGCGGATAAATAAAGCAAGCTTTTATTTTTTAAAATGGCCATGGCGGCTTTGATTAACAGGGCCACTGCAGTGTTTATTGTTCTCCTAATGTCTTATTGAAGGCCCTGGGAGAGCAATGCTTTTAAGGAGCGCCTTTGGCAGCCAAAGCTGTCACGCGCTTACATTCTCAATTAGCTGTCGACTGTCGGGCCTCTTCGTTTTCAAATTGTGACACTTTTGATAAAGAGTATCCCCTTCCCTCGGGACCCCATTTGCGCACACCGCTCCTTGCTAAAACCCCATATTTTATAGCAAACTACCTTCGCTAAGAGCCGCGTCGTCTGGGAAATGCATCTTTGAGAAGTAATGAATAAACACCTGGGACGTGTTGCTGTTATTTATATCCATCAATATTCCGTCCCCCCAAGTCGCACCGCAAGTAATGACGCAAGACTACGAACTTAAGGTTTGCTAGTGAAAGCGACTTGATAGATCAAACTTTAACAAGACGGTATGCCGAAGTGTCGCCTTCATGCAAAAGAATCGCCCAATAAGACGAGAGTACATGGCTTTTGTTGGCACACTGCCAGACTAGGGCTAATCTCGATATGGTAGAACACAGAATCGCTGTGTCTGTGTTCGCTGGGCTCCTTCTCCCTCCACCAGATGTGTGTTCTCATTATCGTCTCGTCCCAAAGCGGAGACGAGCTGAGCCGGCAGGGCCAGGTGTTGGGCGCGCACGCCTGCAGGAAGCCATTACGACGTCTTTGTGCGTCGGTCCGAGCATGTTGCCGGGATAGGAGCTGATCTCAGAACTGGCACAGGCCCAGCTTGGGCTCTGAGCTCATTGTTGGAGCTCTGATCTGAGGCCTGTCCTTCGGGACACTCCTCCTCACCAGAACTCCGAGAGCAACCTCAATTACAGCAGTGCCTGGGGTTAAACCTTAATTGCTTGCAATTCGGCATTACTGTCTTATAATTTAATCGTGCGAGCGTGAGCCGTCTGAGGAGAGCGATAGATCCACCCGGCCCACCTGGTATTCCTCTTTGTGTAATGTAAAATCATGTAATTGTCTAGTGAAGGATTACATCGTTATGTGGGTCTTTGTGACATGTGAGAAACGTTCTGTTCGCTCTGTTGTAGATCGTGGGTCCATCGGACGGGTCGGATTACATCGTGGATTACTACGGGGCGCGTCTCATGCGTCTTTCCATAACAAACGAGACCTACAGGAGAACACAGATTTCTCCGTGACGGCACCAGGTGAGAATTTCTTTGTCAACGGAGTTACGATGCACTTCCTGTTTAGGTTTGAATACTAACAAACCTATTTGTAGCATTAATTCCTTTATTTAAAACTTAAATGTAATATTAACATTTTCGACACTAGAAGTGAACTAAGTCTTATTAAATGGTCTGTATCATTGGTCAACCAATCAGGAACTGTTTTCAAGTTCACGGGACAGCTAAGACTAACGCATAAGTGAAAACTTCCAAAAGTCCTTAAAATTTTGACTTCTGAAAACACAAAGTCAATGTCATGCAGATAGTTGATCTCAACTGACCTCCTGGGGCACCAAAGCAAACTGATAGATCAAGGACACCTTGAGCTGTGCTCCCCCTTAACCAACTCCTCGCTCTCCCGTCCCCACAACTGGCGTCCTGCTCTAAAGAGAGTGTGCGATTAAATGTCAGACGTGCAGAGAGGACGTTAAGAAAGCACGACAGGGTCGTGAGATTGCACTTATTACAGCCAGCAAAAAGGGGCTGCATCCGTTGAAATCTTTGTCCTCTCCCTCAATCACTGTTCCAGACGTTCCTCCGACGCTTAAGAAAATAAAGTCTGAAACTTTCCCTATATCTGAGTCTGCCCATTATCAGTTACTGTTCTCTGATTCATTTAAACTTTGCTGTGCCGATGATGGTGACAGCGGTGTTATGCTGAACAGCACCAGTGCGGAGCTCCCCATTGTTCCATCATGAGGCCCGAAGAAAATGAGTTGAGGTCACTCCAATCCCTGTGTGTTTCTGTTTCTCTATGCCATCTTTAAAAAATAGTGTTCATACAGGAATCTTGATGTAGCTTTAACAAGGATTTTTTGGGTAGGAGTCAACTTACTATTGTGTTTAAATTGATTTACGATTTAAGTTTGACTACACATTATGAGTTAGGGTTGGAGTTGAAATCTTCTGTTGAAGCTGAGGTTGAAGTGACAGAAGTTACGTCAGTGCAGTTGCGATGAGTTGCAGTTCATAAAAGAAAAGCCTTAAAAAAAGCCCAAAAGAAATGGCGTTGCAGCCGCATTGCAACCGCGTTGAAGCCGAGAGGCAGCCGAGTTGCAGCGGAGTTGCAGCTGAGTTGAAGCCGAATAGAAGCCGAGATGAAGCATAGTTGAAGCCGAATTGAAGCCGAGATGAAGCATAGTTGAAGCCGAATTGAAACCAAGTTGAAGCAGAGTTGAAGTCCAGTTGCAGTTCATAAAAGAAAAGCCTCACATCCCTAAAGAAATGGCGTTGCAGCCGTTGAGTTGCCATTGAGTTGCATTTTAAAGCTGGTGTAAATGAACATCTGAACCTCAACTAATATCATGGAAACAACTAGCGTCCATCAGGCTTTTTCCTTTTCTAGCTTACACATAGGTTACACATGTTTACATCAGCTCGGGAATATATCCAGCAAGCTGAATGAAGATGTTCTCTCGTATTGGAAAAATGGCACGGGTCCATTTCTGACATTGGAAACATCTCCTGCCTCATGCGTCTCCTCCAGCGTGGGATGAGACCGATATATCTTGTGCTTGTGTTTTCCTGGACCTGTTCCCAAACTGACTCTTTCCATTCTATGATTTCAGGTGGATCTAAATGAGACGACACACCAAATGTACAGAACCATGTAAAGCTTTGTTGTCTTTGGGTCTGCCATCACGGTCTTTAAACAGTGAGAGAGAGAGAGCTCTGTAATGTCATCCGCATTGTATTCCTTTTCCTTTCTGTTTGACGCTTATGGGTTTGATGTTGTGTTTTGATGTTATTTAAGTGTAAATAAAATGTTATTATCAATATGTTAAAGTTGGGTGTTTTATCCAAATGTATAAAAAGTAAACGTGCTTAACTTTCAGTTGTCTTCAAACCCCTTTGTAACCCTCTATGGTATCTATCTCCAAGAGATCTGTCTAATGTCAATTTCATTCAAGAGCATCCGCTTTAGGTCCTTATATCACAATTAACCAAGATCACAGAAGTAATAGCCAAACTGACCGGACACAGACATTGTGTGTGCGAGTCAGTAAGAAGCGGTAAGGACTACAGTGTCCTTGTCGCAACGTGTACGTCTCTGCTTAGATGTGTAAAACTGGATTTAGCTTGTTCCCCCGCGTCTGCGATGACAGGTGACCAGCGCTGCCTTGGAACTTTCTCGGTACGCCTGCTCTCCTGAGCCTGTTTTCGGCATCTCTATAAATCTCAATGAGACAATAGTTTGGACAGCAACCGTTCGCTCCGAGTTATTGTGTGCTGGACGGCTCCTATTCATTTTCATAGGACTTATTATTTCACTCTTTGCTTTAAGTTCATGTGTTAGATAATGTTAAAGGGATAGTTCACCCCAAAATGAAAAAAATGTTGTCTTTTCTCTTTTTTTACAAACACAAGATATTTTTAAGAATGTTGGTCCCCATCTTCTTTTGAGAACTGCAGAAGTCAAGTCAGGAGGTTGAGATATATTGACAGAACTTTAATTTTGGGATGAACTTTCCCTTTAAGTGTTCTTATATTTAAGTCAAGCAACAATCTAACGTTTTGGTTTGGGAATAAACAAACAATATTATTTATGGTTAATAATATTAAAGTTATCGGATACAGAAGATAGAGATACAGCTTTATCAGTTCCACTTAAAGTATTGCACTGTGATTAGAAGGACCGGTATAAATGGATGTAATTCGAAAGAACACAGTGTGCCACTTATAATGCAGTGTCCACAATGTAAAAGAACAGGATTTCTTTCGTCCTCAAACTTGAGTTCAAAGCAAAAAGGGAATTTGTTTTCCTAACCCTCTCTTTCTTCTTCTGTCTTCGCTCTTCGCTCTCTGGTGTTCTTCAGCACTGCAGGGCTTATCAATACACCAACCGTATAAGAGACTAGAGATTTATAGTGCACTTCCCACAAGAGAGAGCAGCAGTTCTGGGACTACACCCACTCTCAATGTGGAACAGGCCATTCCTCATCCAGACCTGATGTTTTATAGATGCAGCCTCCATCTCTCTCTCTCTCTTCTCTCTCTTCTCTCTCTCTCTTCTCTCTCTCTCTTCTCTCTCTTCTCTCTCTTCTCTCTTCTCTCTTCTCTCTTCTCTCTCTCTCTTCTCTCTCTCTCTCTCTCTTCTCTCTCTCTCTCTCTCTCTCTCTTCTCTCTCTTCTCTCTCTTCTCTCTCTTCTCTCTCTTCTCTCTCTTCTCTCTTCTCTCTTCTCTCTTCTCTCTTCTCTCTTCTCTCTTCTCTCTCTCTCTCTCTCTCTCTCTCTCTCTCTCTCTCTCTCTCTCTCTCTCTCTCTCTCTCTCTCTCTCTCTCTCTCTCTCTCTCTCTCTCTCTCTCTCTCTCTCTCTCTCTCTCTCTCCCTCTCTCTCCCTCTCTCTCCTCTCTCTCCTCTCGCTTCTCTCGCTTCTCTCGCTTCTCTCTATCTCTCTCTCTCTCTCTCTCTCTCTCTCTCTCTCTCAAACCCAACTCTAACAGGCTCTGCAGACTACTTTTATTTCAATAACTACATCAGGTTGGGAATTAAGTCTATGTGTGTGTTTGTTGGGTAGATTTACGCAGTGTTTAGGCCTTGAAGTGTCAAAGGCCTCGGGCTTATCTTTAAATCACTTGAACAGAACGCTTTACAGAGACTAAGATCTGCAAGTGGGACTGAAGTTGTTTCTTAAAAAATGTTGTACATTTTCTATAACTATACGCATTGAATTTCTGATTTATAATATTATCTAAGGAGAGAGTCTAATGCAAAGATATTCATTTTTAGCATCAAAATATTTGTAGGCCAACTTTGCTCTATTGACGATGACAAGACGTGGAAATTATCTTTCACAGTTTGTTTTGTAAAAAATTATCAGATTTTGGACCATATTTATCATATTTCTGTTTAATAAATATTAAAAAAAAATATTTTGTGGACTCTTAAGGCACTGACTTTAATTTTTACCATCCCAATATTTGTAGGCCAACTTTGTTGCGTTTAGGATGACAAGAAGTGGAACTTATTTCTAAAGTTGTTAAAAAAAATTTAAAAACCGTTTATTGGGCAATATGCATCATATTTCTGTTTGATATGTGTTTTTAAATAAATGTATAAAATATTAAGGAATATTATATGATGTCTAATGCGATGACATGCATTTTAAGTATCCCAATATTAGTAACCGGGTAGTGTGTTCTGGAAGACATGGAGTGGAACCCATTTTTTCAGAGTTATTTCAATATTTTTTTTAAATGATATGCATCGTATTCATGTTTTACATGTTCATAAATATACAGTTTATTACATATTAAACTAAATTAAATGGAGTCTAATGTGAGGACATGCATTTCGATCTTAATATTTCTAGGTCAAGCGTGTTGGTCAGTTTGGATTTTAGTTTAGGGTGACAGGAAGTGGAACTTTTAAAGTTTGATTCTTTAAAACATGAAAATGTATCAGGTGATCGAATTTCTATTTTGAAAGTTTAAAAACTATTTTTTAAAATGACAAAAGTTCAATTTTGAATTAGATTTAATACTCAAGACTCAAATCCCAGGACACAGTTTTAAGTATCAAATTATGTTGCGGGCCTTTGTTGTGTGTTTAGGATGACGGGAAGTTGGAATAACATTTTCCAAGTATGTTTCTTTAAACAAATGCGACTTTATTGAACAAAATGCATAGTTCTTATGTCTTACAGGTTTAAAAATATATATAAAGCTATCATAGAATATCGTGTGAAGGCTTACGCGTTGCCATGCATTTTAAGCATCCCAGTTTTGTTTAGGATGACAGGAAGCGAAATCCGTCGAATAGGAATGCAGGCCCGCAGCTGCACAATCCCGCAGACACAAAACCAGCAATCTTTGCTCCATTTCGATCGTCCAGAAGTCCTCTGAAAGCGCAGATGCACTCATGAATGAAGTGCTCATACACTTGTGATATTGACAAGCATTTTCTGGTTGACACCGTGCCAAGCAAGCTGTCCGTGTCACCCTCGACAGCCTGTTAAGAGAACGATGAACACATTTCTGGTGTAACAGAGGTAAACGTGAGCTCTGTCACACTTCTCATTCATGCTTTCCACCGTCGCACGCTCAGCGTGCACTAATGCTGGAAACCAAGAGGAAAATTAAAACCCATGAACTGAGGTTTCTCCGGAGAGAAAAAGCAATCAGTTCAAATGACTTTCTTCTCCGGTGGTGTCGAGTTGAGCTTCTACCATGCATCGGCGTGACATCTGCTTCAGTTGGACGGTGTGAGGGTTCAAAACAGCTTGGATGTGATGAGACCGTGTCGATGAATGTAGCACAAAATAGAGGTTTGACACAATTATGGTGACTTTTTTGTACTCTCAAGCCTCGAGAACCTTCGAGAAAACTGATCCTGCGTTCATGACATCTCGGAATCTCGAATAATTTCGACTTCAACTCTTTTAATCGTATCGGACACATTAATTCATTTGATTTGTTACCAATATTAACGTTTAAAGTATTTTTAAGCGTAACTAAATCCAGACATTCTTACGGGTTCGGAGTTGGAAATGTCCCATCTCAGATGGGCCGTGAATGCAGCATTAATACAAAATTAGCAAGTGCAAGTCAATGGGGGTCATTTAAGAATTGGAGATTAAACATTAAATTATTAAGGTTTCAGATTAGTTAGGAAACAAGTGTTAGCAACGGATATACGTACATTTCCTTTCCATCTGTGACCCTGCATGTGAAATGTCAGCTAAAGTGGTGTTTCGGTACTTTTCCATGCATAAAATCCTTCTACACAATGTCAGGAACTTTCTTTGAGAATATAACATTGAAATCTTTAAAGATTTCACTCAATTTGATTGAGTAAGACCAGGTCAAAGATTGAAATTGAAAAGTTGGTCAAATCAAACTTTATTACTCGTTTTCTCAACTTTTTCCCAGGCAGCCTCAATTTGTACATATATTAAAATAAATTGGACACAAAATTGTGCCGTGGTCCAATCAAAAAGCATGTTTTTTGTGGAATCACGCATTAAACTGTCTTATTTTCAGGAAGTATTTGACCTTGGACCGCAGAGTGATCCAGAAGATTATCTGCGCTCGCGTGGAGAACAGGCCGTCCCGTGTCGGCACATACTGCGAGTCAGCAAAAAGCCGTCACCATAAACGCTACACATCGCCAGATTCATGTCTCTGAATCAAAAAGTCGGTAGTGTGGGTAGAGCTCATCCTCGCCGTGGCACAAAGACGTCTTTGTTGGGCAGATTTGAAACACCCCCTCCCCTTGGTCTTAGCTATATCCTGTTTTTGGCAGGCTAAAACTCGTGAAAATTCGGGCCCAGCGTTGGTCGTTGTTATTCAGGGTCAGGCGTCATGTGTGTTTCATCAAAATTCAATTACTGTGCAGCGCCACGCTCCAAAACCCCACAGTTCAGGTTATGAAGTATGATGAAACAGACCCGGGCCCTAATTGCTTCAGTATGGAGTCAATATCTCTCTAGCATGTTATGATAAATAACTTCCCGAGCTGGAGGTAGGAGAGCACACGTCCTCTCCGTAACTTCTCTTGGGTGTCCTGGGCCTTCTCATTCTCTCCACCCACTTCTGACATCACTGGGGTCAGGTCTGGGGGATGCGGGGTCAAGGTTGGGGTGATGCTCGGCAGTTATGCTGTCACAACAGATTATGTTTCAAATGTTCGGGTTGGTTTGTAAGAGAGTTTAAAGGATGATGTGGTTAGGTTTCATTCGTAAAAGAGATGAAACTTCAGACGTTCAGGTACAGATTGTCCTTGATATAGAGAAAGGTCAATATGGGACTAAAGGGTTTGATGTATTTTAGTTTAGTTTATTATAGTTTGCTTCTACTTTTAGTATTGCAGTCTTTGAGCTTTTTGAGAGTAAAAACAGGAGTTTTTTGGTATTTTGAAATGAGATTATTTATCTATAAATCAATGAAATTGTGATGGTTAAAATATACTTTATAAACGTTTGCCAAAGTATTATGATCATTGTGAAGAGGGAAAGGGCAAGTATTTTTGAATCTTTCTTATAAAATACATTTATATGAAAAAATATTATAAAATTGTACAAATATTATGCATATTATAACAATAAAATTATAAATACACCAGAATCATAATTATTATCTTAAAAAATTACAAAATTACAACTACAATTGTGATGGAAGTGCAGCAGAACGGGCAAAAATGCTTGAATTTTTAAGTAAGACATTCTGTGGGTCGTTAAATATAGTCGTATGTTTAAAAAATAAGTGATTTCAATAAATTTAATATAAATTAAGAACAAAATAAAATAATTAGATTAAAATGTATTAATGCATTATAAATAAAACAAATAAGACATTTAAATATCTACAAATTATTACAGTAAAAAGTATAATAGTATACATATCATAATGATAGAATATCATAGCAAAACATAATTATAATAACTATACACATATTCATATTCTATTAATAAAAATAATGATTAATAAATATTATTAATTAAAATGTTACAAAATATCCACTGAAAATTGTAATACATGTTAATATTATATAAAATTATTAATAAAATGTATAATATATATCTTATTATCGAATACTTTTTATTACATATATACATAATGCATATTATAATTCTACTATGATACGTTTTGTCACTGGTTTTTGTATTTATCACATACAAATAAGTACCTCTGCTGAATATTTTAATTGACCTAACAAATACAATTATTAAAAAAGTAAAATGACTCGCAGGCAACCAGATTTTGGACTTTAAAAGGCAGAATGACAAAGTTATTGAAATGACATACAATCGTGGGTCATGAGACTCTTGATGCGAAACACACTTTCCCTGATCTTGACAGAACACCACCCACACACACACACACACACACACACACACACACACACACACACACACACACACACACACACACACACACACACACACACACACACACACACACACACACACACACACACACACACACACACACACACCCTCCCTCACAACACCCTTCCACACCCCTCACGCCTGCCCAGGTTACACAAGCCCATGAAATTACAGTTGTGTCACTTGGAACCAAAAGTGTCAAGAGGAATTAATGATAAGGTGACAGGCCTCACAAAATGGTGATTGAGAAATAAATAAATATCCCGGACGGACCTCCCGTCCCACACCCCCCCCAGTTCTAATCCTTTATTTTAATTTTCACGTTTGCTGCTGGCGTGTCACCCGATAAGCCGGTCCAACATTCACACGCTGGCTCAGCCTTGGGTTTCTCAGCTGTGGGTCTACATCACTGCTCGGTCTGCGTTACCTCTATGATGAAGCGCTTGAGAAGAAAAGACTTTTTTATATGTTACGCTATATGTTTAACCTCAACAAAAACTTAAAGGTTCTTAATAAAACCTTAGGGCCTCGATAACCTTGAACCTTTAGTTTCAAGAGCACGACGCATCATTCCATCCATGACTTCCACATCGAGACCCGGGAGTCACCATCAAGGACCATTGCAACACTAATGGTTCATGCATTAAAGCATTTGACATCCATCTGATTAAATGAAATGGAGAAACTACGTCCAAGAAGATGCAAGTGTCCTCTGTTAATGATGTAGATGATGAAGTGCGCCAAGCAAATGTTCTTTGATATCACAGGAGGATCGTTGTGAAGACTGAAGATGGCTCGGCCTTACACATTATTTCCAAACAGTGTGAGGACACTCATAAAACCAAACCGCACTTTGGAATTGGAAGATGTGCATTATCGCATAGTTTCTATTAGATCCATGCATATCGTGGATATACACCCTTTTAGCCGTATGCATTGATGTATTGTGTTATTCTCTCCATTTGTTCCGAATTCATGGATCCAAGTATGCATTAGACAGATGAACGTAAAGATGCAGTTCCCCGCATCACCTTTAAGAGACGGTGTTTCTACGCGCTGTTAAACGTCTGGCGACAGTCCCGCTTTGTGCCATCTGTCCTGTTTAAGTATGACACCAAACAGGGATTTATCGAGGGTTGCGAGGAAGACAAGAGACACCTCATATAATAACATCCTCCGTCTGAACTATTAAGCACACATTGGAGAGAGCCTGTGCACTAAAAGGATGCACTCGGTAATTGACAAGCACGCTTGGAATGATGCTGCACAATAGCAGCAAACGCGTATGGTATTGACTGGCGTTATTAGCAGAGTAACTCGATCGGGGTACGAACACAGCGGGTGCGGGCCGGGCTCTCATTTGTCAGGCCGAAGCGCATCAGTGGAGCGTGAACGGCACACGCGAATCCGAGGGTCCCGGCCCGACACCCCACACCCGCTGTCAGGGTCCCGTCACATCCCGGGCCCTGGGCATGAGGGAAGGTTAGGAGCCAAGGCCACTGGGAGAGTTAATGATGCCTGACCGGAGGGACACACACAGAAACACGCCACCCCAAAAAACACACACACACCTGCTTGGCGTTTAGCACTGTCATTGTGCTTTGCTTCTTTGGAGGGAGTTTGGAGGGAGTTTGGAGGGCCCTTGGCGGAAATGTCTCGGGATCCTCGAGACTTAAACAGATGAGAAGTGGTTTAGATGAGATGTTGATGAGTCGGTTATGTAACCCGAAGTTACAAGAAACAACAAGAAGTTTCTTATTAAGCATTTTGTCTTGTTGCTTTTAGTATCCACAACTTCCTAAATCGAGACACGTTAACTTAAGATCTGTCTTGGTTTGGGAAAGAAAATAGAATAATCCAGAAAACGTTTTGAACAAGCTAAATTATATTTCAATCGAGTGAGAAAAATAAACTTCAGTTGTTTTTGTCACTCTTTTGGCTTGTTTTAAAGATCTCGTTTTCTTTTCCGGATAACATCGTAGGCCTCTTTCCTGGCCAAGTTCATGTCTGTTGATTTAGGAAGTTTGTAGTAAAAACAAGACATTTAGAATGAAGAGTTTTAACATGTAAAGATCGATTTGAAAACTCATATTAAAGATTTGAAATTCAAAAAGATTTTTAAGGATTAAATAAATGTGACATGCTTAAATATATTAAACAATATTAAACAAACAGTTTAATCGTTAAAAAGTTCCTCGACTATTGTAAGTCACTTTGGATAAAAGCGTCTGCTAAATGACTAAATGTAAATGTAAATGTAAACTTACCCAAAGTCATATAAGCAGCTTGTTGTATTCAGACGGATTGGGTTTCACGTTTTTGATTCTTTGTACGTTATGACATTTCATTTTTTAGGTAACAGTTTTAAGTTTGTGAAAACATAACATGATGATTGTAAAACTCTTTAAGTGAGTTCAGCTGTTTGCCCTCTTCCGCCCCTTTTTAATTCTCCGCCCACTAAAATATACCAGCAAATCTGACGTCCGCAATCAAAAGGATTGACAGACGAATGGAGCTTTCTGATTGGCTAATATGTGTATTAGGGCCGCCACGTCTCGAGGCCGGTCATACATCCAGGTTTAATGGCTTCGACTTTTATGGATGATGTTAACATGGACCGATTGATGTTTATTTTTATTCACTTCAATTTCTTTTTAATATGACTGTGTGTGTTCATAGGAATCAAACCCTTGACTTTAGCGGTGTTGGTTTGTTCTCATCTGCCGTGTTTATATTGAACTGAATTCAGTTTAGATCCAGATTCATCACCGCCTCTCTTCTCACGGGACTGGAACCCAAACTCGACTAAATGACCGGCCGGCTGGGTCTTGGTTTTAAAAGCATGCATAAATATACAGCGTCTTGGTGAAAGTGACATTCTGTTGGTCAGCCGTCTATAAATCAAGACGCACACTCGTACACAAACCGTCAGACATCCAGACCGGTGTGAGTGTATTGAAGAATTCTGTTGGGAGTAAATGCAGTTTAGTTGGTTCTTTATTTCTCAGACATTGCTCATGAGACTTAAAGGGAGACAATGTTGTCATCATTTTAACACATCAATAAGACATAAACCCGTATGTGACTCTTTCTTTTGTAAAACCCGAAAGAAGATATTTCGAAGAATGTCTTTGTGGTTTTGCG
Organism: Triplophysa yarkandensis; assembly: GCA_033220385.1. NCBI lineage: Eukaryota > Metazoa > Chordata > Actinopteri > Cypriniformes > Nemacheilidae > Triplophysa > Triplophysa yarkandensis. Next base: position 2,748,969 of record CM065674.1, read on the forward strand.
TTCATACAGTGGAAGCTATTGGGGTCCTGGTTTTCTAAAGAAAAAAGAAACTTTTGAAAAGGATGGGCTGCTCAAAAAGAAACTGTCAGACCTTTGTACACATTTGGGAAACGTAAAGGTTTGAATAGAGACTTCAAGGGAGAGTCACCCAAAAATAAACACCACGTCATCATTTTAACTTTAAGTTGTTCTAAATCTATAAACACCTTTGTACTCATGAAGACAGAGAAAGATATTTGAAAGAATGCTCGCAACAGTTTGGAAAAAACAATTGTTCTGTCAAACACATGAGATATTATGAAGAATGTAACGTAGGACGACAAAACATTTTGTGTTACTTTTTATTACCATTGTTATTTGTCCTGCAATGGTTCTAAATGTGCTCCAAAAACTGTCTGGTTGCACATTCTTCCAAATATCTTCCATCCAAAAATATGTACAGAGTTTGAACGTGAATAACTTACTACAAACGAACGACATGCCGAACGCAAGCGTGCCCCAGATCCATTCTCGCTAACACTCTCGGCCATACTTGAAATCTAAACCTCACTGTCGAGAGACACATTATACACAAACGGGGCAACGTTATGTTTTCCAGAAGTGTGTTCGGCGGGCCCCAGCACCTGCCAGCCTTCACATTCTCCTCTCTCCATCCCAGCGCCATTAAGCAATGGGAAGCCATTGATTGTCGCTCTGGTTCTAAAACACTGGTGGCAATTAAAGGGCGGCGTGCTGAGTTTGTGCCTTAGGCGACTCATTGCCATTCAGAGTCCAACAGGACCATCAGACCATGGTGTGACCAATACTTCTCTTCTCCTGACCGGCTCTTTGATTAATGCTAATTTCTCAGCGGACACAGGGCTGTAATCCCGCTCGCTAATTACCCGCTCATTATGGGGCCAGGCGTGGTTCGGGCCCTCCATCACCCTGGGCTTTGTTACCCCTGCTTCAGCCGCGGGCCAGGGGAGGCGCGGATGCCTCCGTGCCCATTCATGTATCACATTAGTGGGCCGGACCCGACACCGGACTCCTCGGAGGGGTATTATTCAAGTAATCGGTGATACACTGACCAGACACGGGGTAATTTATCCGATGAGGAGCTCCAAAAGCCTGACCATTAGCAAAGGGGTTGATAACGCACAAGCGGAGCTGCATCCATAATCACAACCTGAGATCATTTAGGACGTCTTGGAAACCTGTAAAAGGAAATAAGTTTATTATATTTATATCATATCTATAAATCTTGCTTTATACTTATATATATATATATATATATATATATATATATATATATATATATATATATATATAATAAGGAAACTATTATTTTGTATATTATGTGCAGAAGTAAGAAATGTGTATTTGTTTGGGATGCACACATTTTCATTCATATCTTAATGGTCAGCAAATATGCAAGAAGTTATACAACTTATTCAACTAATATATCAGTTCAAATACATAATATAAAATGTCTATTTAAAGTAATAGTTTAAAAAAAGTTAAATGGTGTTATCATCTACTCACCTTTTGTCATGTCAAACCTTTGTGAACACACAAGAAGATATTCTGAAGCATGTTGGGAATTGGGACCATGCTATGTACAAAACCACACCAATGGGTGCCAGTTCCCGACATTCTTCAAAATATCTTTCCAACTTGGTTGAGTGTAATGCCCCTTCCTGCTGAAAGTAATTTGACTCACAGTGGATGTGATACAGTTTGAAGGGTTGGAATCATGACACACTTGTATTTTGGCCCGACTTCTGACCCGATTTTATGCCAGGAGGCGCATTTCATTCTCATCGATCTGACAGAACTGACAAGCCAAAGACGGCGACATGGAGAGGACGAGAGTTAAAGTGAATGAAAGGCACCGGGAAAATAAACAAGAATTATTAACTTGAGTCGAAAATAAACCTGAAAAGAAACACGTGGACCTGAAGTGGCTGCAAGCTGTTTATAAACGTCCCTGCAATTATCAGTTAAATAGCAGCGCCCGAGGCGATAATATGGTAATAGGTTTGCCAACACCCAGGGCGAACTTTTCACCGGTGTGGAGAGCCTTGCCCCGTCCCACCGGGCACCCTTTGACAAATGAGCCGCGGTGACTCCGGACACGCACCACATCTGGCCAGCACAGAAGAGAAGAGGTGTTATTGTTCCTTGGCCGCCAACGGTTAATGCTTTTAAGACGCCCCCTTAACTATTCTGTATAACTCCATACCCCTATTTAAACAAACAAATTGGGAAAAAATAAACTTGATCGTTCCTTGACCGGCCTTATCTCCCTGATGTATCCCAGATTTGTGTTTTTGCCAGAGCACACTCATTTGTTCCTGCTTTATTAGTTTAAACTTCAGGTGGCCTCGACCCCGGCTCTACCATTCGGACGGCCTCGATCCACTCCACCTTCTGTCTGTGAGAACTACACTTGTTCCAACATGCTTGGCTTGCTATCTCGAAAACGAGTGGATCCTGTCTGAAAGCGAAATCTGTTTTAAATTTGAGAAGGCGACATCCTGGAGTTCACACTGATGGTTTGTGGATACGCAAACAGCGAGTGGCCGAACGCTCTGGGCCTGGGTTCCTTTGCAATCACAAACATTTATTTGGTCATCGCTTGCTCCATTTGAGCATTCTGGATCAAATATGAACCCGCCAATATGGAATTGTGGCCGGATGGTTCGTCATCTCCTCACTTTCTTTTCACGTCAAATTTGTATAGCTTTCTTTTGAGGATATTTTGAAGAATGTTTGTATCGGGGCCATACAAAGGTTGTAACTTTTTTATCTGAACAAAACAATTGGAAGTGATTCAGTGCCAATTTACACATTCTTCAAAATATCTACTTTTGCTTTCTGCTGTCATACAGGTTTGAAAAGACAAATTATAACTTGTTTTGACATAAAGTGTAATGTAATACTATATGAAAATGTCAGGAAGGAGCCTGAAAACTAACCTTACTAATACAATTAGTTTTAATTAATGTAGTATAGTTAAATTATTTTGAATAATATTTTAAGAATATTTAAAAATGCAATATTGATTACTTATCTTTATTTTTTATATTTTTATATTAGCAAAATTAGTTATTTTTAATCTTAATTGTTTTATATTTCCTGTAAAAATACAAAATTTTGTAAAATTAGAGTTTATGTGTTGTTAAATTCAGTTTTCCATGGTTGTCTTATTTGGAATTTTTATGTATTTAAAAAGTTCTTTATGGCTTATTTATTTTTACATTAATTAACATTTTACATCTTCATGTTGACATTTCTTTGCTTCATGGCAATCGAACAACAAACAAAATAAATGTTGCTTTAAAAAGTTTGCTTTATATATAAATGTACATATATAATAGAATATTATATATTTATACATAAAAATATTATATACTTATTTATAAAAATTCAATGATGTTTAATATATACCATAAGATCAAAACAACATTAAACCTTGCTATTCTTGCTCTACAGAAAAAAATTATAAATACTAAACTAAACCTCAGATTCTGTGTTGAAAAACACACAATATTGATTTTGCTTTGTTGCAAAATGTGCATTAAATTCCCTTCATTGTTGTTAAGAAGGTTATTTCCATCGCTGTTTATTTTCCACCGGTGTGATCATCAAAAACACGTCTGCTTGTTCACGATTGTTACGGACGTAGTTCCAGCTTAGCACGAGGAACCGGATTGTTGTTTTTCAATATCCCGTCTTTTCCACGGCGCATTCGGTTCATCCGCAGCATTAACGCATGAACCGGTCCCGCTCGGAGGCCGCAGCCAACCATGTCGACAACAGCGTTCCCCGAGTCGGGATTACCCGGAACTTTCTAAAGACTTGCTCTAATTCATGTGCATCTCCTCTAAGCTCTTCACGAGCATGTGGTCGGCGAGTGTGAGGGAAATTAATTATCTTTTTTCACTGAATGGCTTCTAAATCCCAGATTAGCTGATGATCTATGGTTTTAATACGGCACCGGGCGGCAAAATCTGCAAAAATGAAGAAATAGGTGCGTAACGCGGGCACGCAAACTACAAGCTCTTCGCACCCCTGAGGTTTTGGAGAAGTGTTTCACGCGTGACCTCCTGACCTTTTGCATGACGCAGAATGGCTGCAGACGGGACCGATCCCGACGGAAACCCGAATCCCGGTGTTGCTTGTGCATTATTCAAAGGACCTCTTGCGGTTTCTTTTAAGGATTGTGTCTCGCCCCGAAACCCAATCTCACGCCAGCAGCGCTCTCCAGAGAGAATCCAAGTTCATTGTCACGGTGAAAGTGAGAGACCAGAGAGCGGGGTTATAGTCAGCCGTACCGTTCAGATAGAAGTCATTGCAGCACCTGTCTGGAAGAAGGTGCTCTGCAACACAAAATTGGAGATTTGGGAAGACATTTGGGATGTTGTTTCGTAAGTTGACCGGCCTATTTGTGACACGATTCAGCTAGACTTTAATGGTTCTATTTTAAGTGATAAGCTGTTATAAAGGACCTAAGTGAGACCAATGAAGTTTACTACAGCTGTGACAACATTGTTTATTATAAAGCGTTGCTTATGACGTAAATGTAAACTGAATGTCGACGGATAAAATACTCTCTCATACCGGCCTTTAAGTCATCACAATGGCAAGTTTAAACCATTATATAAAACATCTCTTGAATACGGGACAGTCAGTTATAAAGATTTGATGTGACACTATTTTGGCAGTAGTTTGAAAAATGTGAAATCTAGCACCTATCGTTTAAAATCCAATTCTTTGCATCTTTTTTTCAAAAAGCATACACAAGTACCATACATCACTTCCTGTTTGAAAGGTACCCGAGAGTCCCTGCGCTAAGCAGGCTCTCCTTCCACGTCCCCGAGCCATAACTACATCTTTCATAGCGGACCACGGGGCACTTCAACATCAAACGAGGCGTGCACACAAGACACCAGCATATGAGAGAGAACGCCGGCGGTGCGGCTCGGGCCTCCATCTGCGCTCAGACAGCTGGCATCAGCAAACTAACCGCAAAGTGCCTGGATTACTCACATCTCTTAAAGCTCCGCCGCACACTTTGTACTCATCTGGAACTTGTTGCGGATAACCTCGCGTATAAAGATTTGAGCGTGGACATGAATGAAACGAACACAGAGTTTTACAGCCTTAGCGTCTTTATTTCTGTTCGTTTTTTCGTATTCGTCGTTGCATAGGAAATGCGCTTGCTTTTAATAACTGAGTCGATGGGGGTGGCGCACACTGGCGGGTCCAAGAAAAGGGCATGAGGCTACACAGAAATGATAAAGAACAACATGTTTAAGAGAAAAGGAATCAAAAGGAAAGGGGTTCACAGCTTAAATACAGCAGCTCCAGCGAGCTGATCTCAACATCAAGATCATTTTCTCTTCACTTAATGTATTAGAGGCACAAGGTTTTAGTTTTTCGTTCTTTTTTCGATTGTTTCTAAAATGTGTTTGCGTCAAGGTGTGTTCAATTTACGAAGGATGATGATGAATGAAGTAGAAGGGAGTTGAAACATCACGGCAATTCCTGAATCGTAATCGTGGGATTGTCTTTTTTTACAATGAAGGGCAACGTCAAACCAGAATGAATATTCTAAACGGCGATTCTCTTTAAAACATTAAATAAGCATATAAAGAACACAAATCGGAAACGATTCACCGTGTGTTCTGGTTTAAAGGAGGCTGAAGACCTTTCTATCGATCTGATGGACGTTTCAGCCAAGAGGTTCGTTCTGAATCTCAGCGGTGCTTCTCAAACTCCCATCTGGTGTCTTCAAGCGAAACATCTCGTTTGAAGAATTGTCCGGGGAGCCGACTGCAATTCAACGAAGACCTCCGCTCACAATAGTGCTGAACACAGCTATAACGCAACCGGCGTTGGGTCTTAGTCTTGGTTTGAAGAACCGAGGGTGGTTTCCTTAGATTTGGACGGGGTTGTTAATCGCGCCCGTGGCAGGATAACGCCAGTCGGTATGGATCGTCCAGTGTGGGAACGTATGGACCGAATGCATACGATGAGAAAATGTTTCGTGATTGTTGGAGGCGATGGAGAGCTGAAGCAGGGAATGGATGTTGGGAAAACACAAGAATCTAATGTTGAACTTAATCTAGTTGAGTCTTGGTGAAAAGGGATAGTGCAGCCAAAAGAAAGACCGTCTTCAGCTTAGCCCAAAAGAAGATATTTCGAAGAACGCCGGTGACCAAAGCCTGTCCAAATTTCTCGAAATATCCGCTTTCGTGCTTCACAGAAGAAAGAGTCATACATGGATTTTAAACAACAAGGGTTTGAATAAATAACGACAATCTTTTTATTTTAAAGCTCGGTCTGAGCTCGAGTGGATCGCAGTTCTTGTAAATGTCTTTTAATAAACCTTGTTGAGAAAAGTAAACAGTTATTGTAGTAAACAACCCAGAGCGAGAAAGACTTAGAAAAGAGTCAAGAGTTGAAGCAGAGCTCCTACGTGGTGTCCATAACAGTTTTACTATGTGTTTACGGAGGTACATGCAAGTTATAGTTCCTGATTATTGACCGTTATAATCCCAAGGGCCCGAGAGACAGCAAAGGCTACTGGTGTTGAGAAAAAAGGATTACAAATTCAGGTATTTGATATTCAGAAGAGCAATATAATACAGGTTTCACAGGCACTACATTTGATCTTTTTCAATACATCAGATAAAATGCTGGTTTGCTTTTGCTTTCCTTTCGGCGTCGATATATATCTTGTACTCAAAAAAAAACAGGAAGGCAAAGGCTCGGGTTAAGATACCAGACTGGGATTAGATTAGGATGTGGTCAGTGCATAGTTCTCATGCAGATTAGACTGCGATGCGTTCGGAAAGCGGGGTCGCTCGTCTTCCTTTCCCGTTGGCTTTATCCGAGTGATTTAGCACCTCGAGATGGGATGCTGCATGCCGGCTTATTCATGTTGTCTGAGTTTGGAACAATATGACCGTAGACACTTTTTACTTTTTGATCTGATGGATGTTAACATGGTCGACATAAAAAAGTGTGGTTCTCAAGAATGGATGGGCTCGTGTCCGATTGAATAGTATTTGGTTTTGCCTTGTTTAATGATGAAATATTACCCTGATAATTCTTCCGCGTCTGTCTTTAATTTTTCATGCTTTGTCTTTTCGAATAAAGAAATGAGGGCCCACAAAAATGGGGACGTGGTAATGCTAAAGGTGTCACGACCTTTATTCAACCCTGTTTCAGGACAACTTTACAGGTTATGATGGATATTACCGATACAAGTGTTAAAATTAATGATTGAAATCAGCACTTTTTTTAAATTACATTAAATGTGTGATTATAGTAACTAGTGTCTAGCCGATACGAGGTTGACGGCCGATTGTCCCTATTAACAAAATGGGATGATACATTGAAAAATGTTCCATGATATGCATTTGTGGTGATGAATGCGGTTAGTTAACCTAAACATCGTCCAGGATAAGCGTTCATCTAATAGTATTTATATAGAAATAAATGATGGGATTTTGGACCCGAGAGAACCATTAACCACATGTGACTGCAATGCTTAATCTTTACATTATGGCTTTGTGATGCCCTTTATGTCATTTTGGTGTCCGCGTGTGTTCAGGTCATGCGCTGGTGGACGGTGAGAGCGGATGAAGAAGTGGAAAAGAAAAAGAATCATGTTGCATATCAAGCGGTTTATTTTCCTGCATGGAATGGTAAACACAAAAAGATGCCTAGATGCATTTATAATAGGGGCATCCTTTGGCTGTCTATGTCAATACCTTCTGCCTAAAACTAAATTTTAAAATGCATAAAACGCTCTCTTACCAACATCCTCAGAATGATCTAGAGATTTAGCTTCATCAACACTGATGCAACAAAGAACCTTCAAAACATACAGCATACTTGTAACATCCATTTACAATGGGGCTTTTCACCTCGGCATCCCACGCTTTTCAAGCACGGGAAAACTTCTAAACCATCGAAAGAAGAAAGTCTTTAAATACATACAAAAAAAGCCAAAAGGAAAATAAAAACAATGTAGGAAACAGGAAAGTTTTCAACTTAAATCCAGTTTCCCAGAGGACGAACAAACCAGTTCTATTCATGTGGCCATAATACGAACAATCAGCAAATTCACAACACTAGTTTTTCCTCATTTAATCAATGTTACAAAAGTCCTGCATTATAAAATAGGGCAGCTTTAAAATCAGTGTAATTAATAAAACTATACAATATACAAACATCACATCTCCCATTCTCGGGTGCGGCCACCCTGACTCTCTTCTCCAATCGGTTCCGTTTGCTCGCATCTCCAGCGTTATCTCCACTTTGTACCCGAAAAAAAAAAAACGAAACACACACAACACGAAAACAAAACAGACTGCCCAAACTATTGCTTTGAAATTCTTTTTCTCTTTTTTTTCTTTCTTGAAAAAGGGTGCAATTTTTGTCATTATCTTACACACACAGCCAATTTCATTGATTAGATGCCCGGCTGCTTGAAACAAAGTTCTGTGACAAGAAATAAAAAGGATCCGTGCAATTGTGTTTCCCTTCACTCTATCAAGCCCTGGAAGCTTTTTTGTGTGATTCTTTTTTTGAGTTTTCACAATTGTCATTCTTTAATATTTAGTGCAGACAATTAAGTAATGCCCAACTCATTTCGAAAGGGTTGGCATGAACCATGACGAAACAAAATGTCACGCTTGAAAAACAAACAAAAACCCACACATGTGTAACTACAAAACCATCACATCAGATTCCTGGGAAAGTCATTCCCGTCATTTTTCATAAACGATAAGCAATAGAAAGAACAAGGATTATAACATGGAACCAAATGTACATTAAAAGTGGGCAGACTTTAGTCCTGGACGTTTTTCGATCTTGTCAAAGCTGTGATGATGTATAAGTTTCCTTGTTTTAATGACCAAAGGTTTTCCCAAATGAATGGTCAGTGTCAAACGCGAAGAAATGAGAGATCCGAGCGATCCGCTGATGATGACTTCATCCGGGTTTCCATGTGGTGGTTATGTTTAAAAAAAGTCATAATAAAAAAAATTGAATGACTAATGAATGTTTACATGAGTGCAAGCAAGTATTGCATATTAAAAAATTCCTCATTTTTCATCTGGAAACAAAAGAAAAACAGGAAGACCGAAAAAAGAAAAAGTAGTAGACTCCATATAGAAATCGCAGCACGTCCATAAATATCAAAACACTAGTGATGAATCAATGCGATGAGTTAGGGATTGACGATGTAAGTGTAATGATGACACAAAAATCTCCACATTACTCATATTCTGTACAAACACTCAGGAAATGATTGACTTTCGACTGATTGAAATGTCAAAAGATTGATTTTAAGGTCTTGTACAGCACTAGGTGTTTCGTTCCAATACGCTGAAGACTGACAATAGTGACCGATGAAGTTACAAATTATTTTATTATTAGTGTTCATTTTATAGGGCGGTTCGGACAGCAGAACGAGTAAATACGTTATAAAATTTTTTCGAAAATGTTGATGTTAAGTCAATTTTTACCCGTTAACGTCCGCGCTTATTTCAACGTTCATAAATAATACGTAAAGTCATCTGCAGCTTCACATTTCAAACATAATATGGAGGCGAACGTTTTTAAGTTTCCGTTTTTTACTTGATGATTCAGTAAACAATCTACGGCGAGTTCGTTCTGCTCGCGATTCAATAATGACGCCCACTTTCTTCGTTTCTTCACGAAAATTGGTGGGGTAACAGGGTCAGAAAATGTTCTCCACACTGCAGCTTGTGCAACACCTCTGAACTAGACCATCGCTCAAGGCACATCGATGTGGAACAATTGTTTCGTGCAGTACGATGAGGGGAAACGAAATACGCGCGAGACGTAAAAATGAGCGCTCTGGCGGAAATAACGAAATGAAGACAAGCTGAGAAGAGTCAGAGAGATGTTTAGCTGGTTGATTGTGAGAACAGCAGTAAAAATTCCCTTCTTAAGGGATCAAACGAATACTTTATCGGCAAGTGCCTGATGTTGGGATTACAATACTTTTTTCACACTACTTTAATTCTACATAATCTATGTAAAAATTTGCCACTAACACTAGAACATGCAGGTTATTTTATTTTATTTTTTTAATCTGTACTGAGCTTTGATCGACGGTGGATGAGTCAGCTGTAAGTGTATATATATATATGCCTTGTATAAGAAACAAACAGTAAAATCAAAACACTTATAAATGGTAAAAACAAAAAATACGGCAGCGGAAAAAATCGCAATGCCTGGGAAGGGACGAAGAATCGTTTGCGTTTTTGATCTTCACGTTTCTGATGGAGATGAAAAGTCCTTTAAGTTTGATTTTTCACGACCCGTGACTATGAACGGATAGCAGAAGTGCTTCGGCCTGAGGAACACGTTGGGATGGCTCTCCGTCGGTTTTAGGAAAAGATTCTACGACCTTTCGCTGGACGTTCCTTTGACGCCTATTTTTAGACTATGTGCTTAATGAAAATAAGTTAATAAGTACTGTTTTAAAAACAAACTAAGCGCCCAGAAATCTGATTGTTGGCGATACGTCTTAAAGGGATATTTGAGCTACAATACTAACAAAGATCAACAAAAACACATCATAAAAAAACGACAACATAAAAAGCTATTACAGCTCCCCTTATTTCTCACAAGGCTATTTGTTCTATTCTTCTCCTTTACGTTTTTTTTTCCGTATTTTTTGTACCCCGATATTTTAGAGTCCCGGAGGTGTGAACGGACTAGGAAGAAAAATATATATTTATATATACTTTTCAACAATCGCTTCAACGATCTATCTTACAAAGATATTTAACAATCCAACATCTCTCCACTGAAATTGCACTTTCCTCAAATCAATATTCACGGTTCACCTCGATCAGTTTATGGAAGCTCAAACCCTTCGACCCTCCGTGTTCTCGTGCGGCAGACCTGCGCTGGGGTTTCCTAGAAAGAACTGCAATGGTTTTGTACAAAATCAAAAAACACGATCTCCCGTAAAATGACCTGATTGATCAAACATCGTTATTCATGAGCTCTTCGTTGCCTGCCCCGACATGACGGAAAACACAAAGCATGGGAGGGTGGAGGGGGTTCTTCGAAGTCTGATTAGACGTGATGATGGTGACGATGGAGGAGGTGGTGGAAAGGGAGGAAATGGTCCTGGCCAGAAGACGCAAACAAGTCAAGAGATTTTCGCTGGTGGTATCTGACCCAGGAAAAACCTCCGCGCCCGCCGACCGCCAACGTTCACTGTCAAAACAAGCGAGGAAAAGGCGCCGGCCTGGAGGTGATATGGGTTTGAACCCTTGGCCGTAGACTGAATTGAAAATGACAGGCTCTTGTATTCTTCATCCTCAGGCACAGATGAGGGAAGCTCTTTGATTGTGAGGGCATCAGTCTGTTGGTGAGGGTGAACCGAACGAAACCAAACAAACCGAAAGAAATGATGAAAATCGCGCGTGTTTCCGGAGCTCTTCTTTATCGGGCTCCACCCTCGGAAGAGCTACTATATATGAATATAGGCATATAAACCATACATATGGAGGAATACATATGGACTATATAGATATATAGTAAGTGGGTGTAAGCGAGTTGAATGGATTCCTCTTGATTCCAGGGCTTGGGCGGGGTTCTGCTGGAGCCATGCTGTGGGTCTGTCCGGTACTTGGGCAGCAAGTGGCTTCTCTCTGGTCAGACTGGTATATGTGGTTTTGCGGGTCATACTGAGGGGAGAAGGTAGGGGTGGTCATGTGACCTCTGGAGCGGCCAGTCTGTGTCAAAAGTCTTTAGCCCAGGTACCACTGCAACAAAAAAGAGAAGATCTGGTGAGTCATGATGTTCATATGCAGTTTGAAAATGACACCGTGACCCTTTTGAAGACTTTTGTTAGGGATAGTGCACCCATAATTCGCCCTCATGTCATCCAAAATCAGTTTGACTGTGAAACTCAAAAGAGGATATTTTGATAAATGTGTCAGTGGGCTTAATTTTTACTGGAAGTTAATGGGCCAAATGTTTACTAATATTCTTCAAAAAAAATCCCTTTTTGTTCTGCGAAAATAACTTTTGTAAGGAATAGTGCACCCATAATTCATCTGTCAAAATTGTCAGAATCTTTTTTTCTATAAATCACAAAAGCGGATATTTTGATAAATGTGACAGTGGTCTAATTTTTTAATAGGGGCCAGAGTTGTTTTTACCAACATTCTTTAAAATATCTCTGTTTGTGTTCTGCGAGAAGAAACATGTGTTAGGATTTGCGCGCCGGTAAATTATTTTCTGTAAAACACAAAAGTAGATATTTTGAGACATTTTTCAGTGGTTTCATTTGCATACTATCCAATTGTTTCATAACACTTCTTTCGCCTTCGGAAAACAAAAGAATGTAGAATGTTGCTAGGGTGTTCTCCTATATTTAAAGGGATAGTTCGACGCCAAAATTCAAACCTGTTTGACTTTCTATTGCCTCAAGGACACAAAAGAAGATATTTAGGAGAATGTTCGTAAGCAAAAAACACTAGTCGCAAATGACTTCAATCGTGAACACAAAACCGAGAGACATATTACAAATATCATATTTTTTGAGGGTGAATAAATGATAACTCCATTTGCAATGTAAAATATGTTATTCCCCTCTAATCACAAAAGAAGATATTTTGAGACAAGTGTCGGTGGTTTCATGTCTTTACAGTGGAAGTTAGCGAAGGCCAACGTTGTTCAGTTTACCAACATTCTTTAAAATATCTTTTCTTTTCTGCAAAAGAAAGTCATACAGGTTTAAACGCCGTGCACCCATCTGCTCAGTCCAAAGCAGAGCACTGCCGTCCCACTGCCGGCTCTGGGCTGGAGCGCTGAGGTTAGCCCTGTAATCTCTCAGTGAAATGGGCTTATTGATTGCTCCGCTTCATTGTCCACGGTTACAGTGAGCGAGCAAGCGTCGTTCGCCCGCCCCCCAGCTCGTCCACTCCCCCTCTGACTCTTTACTCTCCTCCCCTTTCCAGCTTCCCTCCTCCTACCAAGTTCAAGTTCACACTGGTGTTACATCATGTCTGGTTGCCACAGACAACCAGACGGCCGCATACGTGACTATCATTTGCAAGACCGGGCCTTGCGTCTCTGCTCCTGTCCCTCTCTCTTTCTTTCTTTCTTTCTTTCTTTTTTAATATCCTGTTCTTTAGACTGCTCCGTTCTCGCCGTTCTTTCTTTGACCCGTGGTTCTGGTCGAGCGATACGCCCTGCTCCTCCTACCGCTCAACTCATGCATGCAAAACCACACTGTCCAATGATCGGCCAGGATTAATTAAGACGAACAGCCAATCAGAGAGAAGATATTCAAGTTTACTTTTGAATAAAATAAATATAAATATAAGAGAAGTAATCGTTCGCCCAAAAACGTCAACGACCCTCACGCAATTAACTCTCAGAACACACTAGAAGATATTTTAAAGAATGTCCGCAACCAAACACCACTGACCCACACTTATCTCCATTGCATGCACACAAAACCATTTCTCAAAATAACTTATTGTTGCATTCCACAGAAGAAAGAGTCATACACGGGGTTTGTATTTCTATTTTAGTTCAACTGTCCCTTTAGGAATGATAGACGGCTTTATAACGCACTGAAGCATCACTGAAAGTGTATTAGGACTAATATGGTAAATAACTTAATAAAGTTGAAAACAATTAAATCAATCCCTCTCGGTTGTCAGATTCAGACTGGATTCTATCAGGTTGGAAACGTCCCAGACGTTGGTATGGAGCGATCGGGCTTACAGCTCGTTTAAATTCTATTGCTCACCGCAAGCGCAGCGGAGAATCTGGAAGGTTAGTTTTTAATCAATAGAAGTTGCTGACTCTGGACTTCTGCGCTCCGGTGCAGTGCAGCTTCCTCGTGTCTTTGTCTATCGGCTCGACCGCTCTGAAACTTTTCCTCCAAAGCCCCCCCGCCCTGTCCCAAGAAGACTTTCGGTGCTGTGTGCAGGGAGCGTGTAGGGTTCTCTTGGATATGTAACTTTGTGAACGGTGGGGTTGTGTTACAACACAGGGGCGTATGCTGACAGGCGTGATTTAGTCTGCAGATATGCGGCGAGAGAGAGCGTGGAGGACAGCGAGATGGACGGAGGGAGACGAGAGGGAGGGAAATTGCAAGGGCGATGTTTCCTAACTGAAGGGGTTCGACGAAATTCATGGAATGGTTTCATTACACTAGATTTAAAATAAAAAATTATTGAATGGTTTTCTAAGCATCAGTCTTTAGTTGGTATGGTTTTCTCTACAGTTTAAAGAAATAGTTTAACCAGTTTGACTTTCTTTCGCCTTCAGAACGTCAAAGAAGATATTTTGAAGAATGTCGGTAATCAAACAAGTCCTTATATTTGCTACGATGTTCTTATTTTGAAAGGGATAGTGAGATTCAAAAATCCACACCAGTTTGACTTTCTTTGCAAAAGAAGATATTTAGCAATATGTTGTTATGCAATCAACACGGGTCTGCATAGTTGCTTTGGTACACTCTTATATAATATATATATATATATATATATATATATATATATATATATATATATATATATACTCTTATAAAGGGATATATATATACTCTTATAAAGGGATATATATATACTCTTATAAAGGGATATATATATACTCTTATAAAGGGATATATATATACTCTTATAAAGGGATATATATATACTCTTATAAAGGGATATATATATATACTCTTATAAAGGGATATATATATACTCTTATAAAGGGATATATATATACTCTTATAAAGGGATATATATATACTCTTATAAAGGGATATATATATACTCTTATAAAGGGATATATATATACTCTTATAAAGGGATATATATATACTCTTATAAAGGGATATATATATATATACTCTTATAAAGGGATATATATATACTCTTATAAAGGGATATATATATATATACTCTTATAAAGGGATATATATATACTCTTATAAAGGGATATATATATATACTCTTATAAAGGGATATATATATACTCTTATAAAGGGATATATATATACTCTTATAAAGGGATATATATATACTCGTATAAAGGGATATATATATACTCTTATAAAGGGATATATATATATACTATTATTAAGGGATAACTAGTCACAAAATTCAAACGTGTTTGTCTTTTTCACCTTCAGAACACAAAAGGAGATATTTAGAAGTATGTAGGTAAGCAAACAAAACGAGTCCCCATTGACCTCCATTATGAACACAAAACCACTGAGACAAACCTGTTTGAATTTATTTTGCCTTCAAAACACAAAAGAAAATATTTAGCAGAATGTCGGTATGCAAACAACACTTATGGACTTCCATTATGAACACAAAGCAACTGAGACATTTCTCCAAATATCTTTTTCTGTGTTTTGCAGATTTTCAGTCCAATATTTCAAAGGCCTCCGCTGAATTATCGAGCTGGAGAAATTAAAGTGGTTTCGCGCACATCAGTTTTATGGACTCTGTACTAATTGACGATGTTAAGATTTAATTAGGGGTGTGTTTAGAAATGTAAGACATCCCGTGTAAAATCCCTTTTCCTACACTGTTGCATTCTGGGACAGCTCATACATGGTGAGACACTAAACAAGAAGCTCATTGCTGAACCGAGAGTTGTATTTTCCTTTGGCCACACGAGTTGGCACACGGGGTGACCACAGATCTGACAAACGGCCAGCGCTCGACACGTCCCCTTCCAGCGGCTGTCGTCTCATCTCGGCCAAGAACGAGCGAGTGAGGTGCAAACCACAGAAACCTCGGTTCCCTCGACTGGTGTTTCCATCCACGGTGAAGAGCAGTACATGGTGCTTTTGTGTGGTTAGCTGATTACACCCTTTATTCCACCTCACCCGCCCCCCCTTCAAAACCACACTCCCTGGCCCGAGGCCTGCTTCCTCTTTTTTCGATTTTCGTCACCTTTGCCGAACTCAGGAGGCCTCGGGCAGGGCCGGGGCTGGACTTATGTAAGATGGGTCCGCCGGTTTCTTTGGGTGGAGGTGGTCTCTGCCACGAGGGAGGGCAAACACACGAAAGGTCAAGGGTCTCTGTGTGCAGCTGCGGGGCAAGTGGGAAGAGAGGCGTGGTGGGATTGAACCTGCATTTGCGCTCTCGACGTTTATCTCTAAGGGGAGTGAGTTGCACCGCGGAGCAGAATGGGAAACCTAAAGCAATTTTACGAAAAAACAAAACCCAGCGGAGCTTGAGAAAATCTCTCACAATGGAAATCTATGCGTTTCCGGTGACAGACATTCTTCAGAATATCTTGCATTCTGCAGAAGAAAGAAACTCAAGACTTTAACCGGCTCATTGAAACAGAGCGTCCGGTCACTTCTCCTGAAATGAACGGGACCTCCCAACACCGGCTTTAAAGGACGTACGGCGGCGGTTGTAATTGACGGATAGATAGCAGCGCTCTCCACCCATCAATAGCCTAAGTGTCCCGTTTGAAAGCCTTCAAGGTGAAAGCTGTTTTAATGCAGCCGTAGGACGGAGGCGGAGGGGAGATTACCTCATGCAAATACAAGCACACATTACAGCACATCTGCTACAGCGACATCTTCATAACGCACGAGTACGAATGCACGTGAAGGGGGAAACGTAAACATAGAAAAACAAGAAAGTTGAGACTCAGAAAAAAAGAGATCAGATTGACGATCTATAGAAAAGCAAAGAGAGAGAGAGAGAGAGAGAGGGAGAGTGAATGATAGAGGGAATCTTCGTCTGGTCCTTTAACTCCCTGTCAATGGCAGGAGTAATCTCATCAGCTCGCAGGAGCGCTGAGTCAGCGGCCACGCTAAAGTGCCTGAGGATGAGTGTCATCTCAGAGGAATTCAGCCTCATGTAATGCAAACCAGCCCGGGCCTGGAGAGCCGTGCTTATAAAAGCCATCTCCAGCCCAAACCGCCCAGCCACGTATTACAGCTCCCCGCGGGAGCCTGCAGACATTTACTACATTATTTATTTACATTTCGCCATCAGAAGCACCGGGAAAAAGAAAGTGGAGCGCGGCGGTCCATTAGACGATCCCAAACAAACAGCTCACACCTGTGGGATATAGACGTGGTCACAGCGATTATGAGAAAAGCGCTTATATGTTCACCTGATACTGTGATTATGATTGTTGAGTTTAATGCTGATGTTTTTAAGTTCTTACAGTTGTTTTCTTTTATTATGTATTTGTGTTTCCTTTTATTCTTGTATTTTTTTCACGCTTTGACATTACAAATGAAGTGTAGTATTACTTTTATAAGAATTTAAATTGAAGTACATATGTTATCGATTATTAATGTTGGTATTAAATAACATTAAATAAATTCTTAATATTCTAATAATAGTATGTCAAATGAACGAATAACCTTTTTAGTATTACATTATTTTAAATAAACAGAATAAATGTAATCTATTAAATGCATTTAATTAAGTACATTTAATGAAATACTTCTTTTGTAAGAAATGTCTAAGATATGTATCATGCGATACGGCGGATGGTTTAAAAACAGCTCACGGTCAGGGCCGATATATCCGGTTAATTATAAAAGATAGGAAGATTTGATTAATTTGGGCTGGGTGTTTGTTTAGAAACACATTGTTTAATAGTCATGACATAAATCATTAACATTCAATTCAAGAAATAATAATTTAACCTGTACTGCAAAGTAAATGGAAATTAAAAGCACTACAATTTCCGTATCGGCAGATATCGTATCAGCGGAGAAGAAGAGCATCGGTGTATCTGTACTTATATTATTTGTACTATTTTTTTATTTAAATATAAAAGTAATTAAATTGCGTAAAATCAATTTAATAAATTATAAAATAAAACTGATAGTAGTTTAATAAAGGTGAAATTAAAATATTTTATATTTTGTTCAATTATATTTTAGACTGCAAAACCAAAATAATACATTTATTGATCATTTTAATTACAATTATAAAAATTCAAATACAACAATGACTGAAACAGCAGGCGTGAATATAATGTTATAATTGATATTAGTTAGACTTGGTTTATGGCAGCATTCACCTATTTATAATTTCATCCATTAAATTTGTGCATTTGTACACTTTTATGGTGTAGTAATGTTTACAGGTGTTTATAATAGAGAGAAGTGGTTCTCTCTCTCTCTCTCTCTCTCTCTCTCTCTCTCTCTCTCTCTCTCTCTCTCTCTCTCTCTCTCTCTCTCTCTCTTTGTCTCTCTCTCTCTCTACTGAGACATCAGGCAGATTTGTGGAAGTGTGCATGAGGCCGGACAGAAACAGGAGCCTGTGATTTTCTGGCGGTGTGACATGGAGCACAGAGCTGAAATCAATCTCGGGTAATTAATTTGTGTCCGGCCGTCTGGATCTCTGCCCTCTTCTGGCTTCCAGACGAAAGCACACAAACCCTCCACGCGATCCTCGAGTCATCGGCTGCTGGCTAAGCGTGATTTGCTGACGTCCTTATTAGAATTACCTTTAAACAACACTGGTGCTTTCCCTGGTGCAATTCTGTAGATATACATTTATTAAACACCGGGTGTTCTGCGAGGATGTCTCGGCAGTGCTTAACATCCGCAAATTGACACAAAGGACAAGAGTCAATTACTGATGTTATCTCTCCCGCATGCTAACGTTTATAGGAAGGGAATAAAACTCAAGAGTGTTGGAGTTCTCGTCCCAGCCTCAACGGGCCGATTTACAGCCTGTGTGTGTGAGTCGCACTACGCTGAATATCAGTTCTTCCCATCACATGCCGACTTCCTCCCAGAGCGTTCTGATTAAAAACACTGTTTATGAATCATTGCTTTTCCAGCGGCGTTTCGGGACCGGGGTCAGGATGCTCGCCCGCAATTAAACGCAGATTGCAGTTTGAGGTTTGGTACGTCGACTTATTTGTTCGAGGACCTAACAAAGACTTTACGCCATTTATTTTTGCACGCCACTTCCGATTTATTAGCCACGCACATAATCCATGCAGATGGCGCCTATTACCGAGCATGTGCTCGTGTGTAAACGTGTGAGAAATGACCCTTCCCAGGGCAGCGTCCCAACCCGCCCCGCATGCGGTGCCAACCTCTCCATCTCCGAGGGCAATCGCCAACAGCTCCCATGGCAGCCAGCCCCTGAGGGCGCTGCCACCCTCCCGCCCTCGCCTTTCACCGCCCACCCCTCCATCACACCGTCCCGCCGCCCTCTCTCCTCCCGGTTGCCATGACCGGAACTGCAGGAATGTTTGCAGTTAGGGTCACGTCGTCACTCTCGCTGTCTTTTATAACACGCCGTCCGAAACACGCCGGGCAACTTTTGTCCTCACCGCCCCGGGGTGGTCTGCGCAGGCTTATGGGGCAAATTAAATGGTGCGACGGAACCCTGCCGTGGGGTCACAGGCTTGTCAATGTGGCTGGTCTGAGACTCAGTGCTTTAATAAAACATCACGGTGTGATCGCTGTCTGACCAAACCGAGAGACGATTTATTCTCATGACAAAATCCTTTAAAAGCACAATAAAGATTTACAAAAGGGATTTTATGTATGAAGAAAGTGTCCATAGAAACTTAAGAAAAATATGTTTATTTAAGTGTACTATACTTATTTTGAAAACTTAAAATAGAAAAGTATACTTTTATTACTAGAAATTTGGCACATTTAATCCGAGCGCTATTAGTACACTAACAAGTACACTACTGGTACACTGATATTAGTAAACTTACTAGATATCTAAAGATATCTTTACTAGATATATAAAGTCTAGTGTTACATACACTTGCCCTCAACTTAGGAATACTTATAAAATAAACTTTAAGAATACTTAAAAAAGGGTGCTTAAAGTTTTTCAGAATTAGAAGCCCCAAATAATGTAACCTTGTCTTTCAGTGTAATACAATATTTATGTAGATCCTTATTCTGACTTATTTCATTTCAAAATATATAAAAGAACAAAAACAATTTATTGTGCTTTAAATTTGTAAAAAAAATATTTAAGGCAAATCTAAAATCTAAATTACAACAAACTTGCATGTAGGGGGGATTGAGTATTTAGTCTTTAAACAAGTCACAATTGATTTTTGTTGTAAATATGTCGACAAGATTGTTACACTGAATGTAATTATACAGGGAATATCTGGGATCATATTTATTTTATGCTCAAAAAACAAAAGTGTCAGTGAATTAAACAGAAAACTTCATTTTTTGTTTATATGCTTAAACCGCTTTTCCCCTTGAACCCACAAACTAAACAGAAAAATTTCACTAAATCAATGTCACTAAAAAAACATTTACTACACTTTCACTTTTATATATATATATTCTTTGTGTAACATTTTTATCAATTCATGCTCAATAAACACTAACCGGAGCTGCAAAATACAACTATAATTCACAACGTCCACATTTTAAACTCCAGTTATATACACACATCTAAAACCATAGACTAACAGATCAACAATCTACAGATAAGAAAGCTTAAATCTAGAAAGAGAAGGAGCGGGGGGGCAGTGGGGGGGGGTAATAAATAAATACAAACAATAAATAATAACAACCCCCTCCCCACCCGCTCTCCTCCCTTCCAGCCGGCCTGACAAACACCTGCCTCCACTCTACTGGGGGATGCGTGTCTTGCGGCCTGCGACACAGTCAATAAATCGATGGAAGCCTGCTGCAGGGCTACGGACACACACACACACACACGCGCACTCGCACACACACACACACACACTCATACACACACACACACACACACACACACACACACACACTCTCTCTCTCTCTCTCTCTCTCTCTCTCTCTCTCTCTCCTCCAGTCTTTAGTGTGTAGTCTCATCTCTGCTGTGTTGCTTTAAAATCAGTTGGGTTTTGCTTCTTGTGATAGTGCAGGTGTTGGTACAAGCTGCATTTGTCATCTACTGTAAGACTGTATGCGTGTGTGTGATGAGCTTACAGGCTGCAAAGGCTTTCCAAAGGCTTTAATATTACGTATACAAAAGACGTTTACGTACAGAGCGATCCTAATGTGCATGAATGTATTGAGCCCTATAGTGTTTCAATTAGACAATGCAGTTGCAGAGGGGTTGAAGTGGTTGTACACGTGTCTCTCGTGACGCAAAGATACTTTGGTGAACAAAAAACATCACTCCCCTTTGATTTCTATCAATGGACACCAAGCCACAGAGACGTGTCTCAAAATATCTTTTTTTGTGTGATGAACAGGTTTTGAATGACTTGAGGGTAAATAATCGATGAAAGACATGTATTACTCGACCACTCTAAACAAGAAAATAAGTTATTTTAAAGAATGTTGGTAAACAAAGACATCACTCCCTCATTGAAAACTATTATTTAGACACAAAGCCGTAGTGACATTTCTCAAAATATATTCTTTTGTGTCATTTACACATTTTAAATGACATGAGGGTAAATAAATGATGAAAGACGCATGCATAACTCAACCACACTAGAACTGCAATGACTTTGACACTTGAAAAATGAAAATAAATAAAAAATATTTTAAAGAATGTTGCAAAGCAAAAGACATTACATCTCCATTGACTTCCCTAGTATGAATACAAAGCCACAGAGATATTCTTCAAAATACCTTCTTTCGTATCAAATACAGGTTTTGAATGATGTGTGTGTACACCAATTGTAAAACAAACCCAACCAAAGAAGATATTTTGAGAAATGTTCGATACAATTGAAATCAATGGGGAAGTGATTTTGGGGAAGAGTTTTTTTGATGTTCTTGCACTGATAAAAGTTTGAAATGGCCGAGAGATCATAAATAAATGATGAATTTTTTAGGCGAACTATCCCAGTATGACAGTTGGTGCGTCATGTAAAGTTGTGGATGTGCATGAGGGTTGTAAATCAGGGCCGTGACCCAAGTAAGGCAAACCTGGAGTCAGAACACACAAATTACATGCCGTAAATCATCTCCGAGCTCCTTTGCTTCGAGTTTCCATAGCTGCATAAAAGCCTCTTTCAACATGCGATGAAGACTCTTGATGGACTTTATGTGGATGTGTGAGTGTGTACTCACCTGAGGCTGCTGAGGGATATTTACAAAGCTGGGGTCTCTGGGGCCCACGCTGACAAAGCGCTGAGCGGGAGACGTGCTCGGCGTGGAGTAAGCTGCGGAGAGAACCACGCACAAACACAATATCAATATTGAATCGTCAGCTGCACAGCTGTCGGGTGAGTTTTGATATGGACACCGCGCATGGTGGATGGGAAATTCTATTCATAACGAAAAACGAGATGATAAGAAAGACAGCGAGTGTGTGAATGTAGTCGGGACTCACTTGGCGAGGTGGGAGAGTTGCCCCCACCTTCGGTGGAGGTTGAGGGAGGTTTCGAGTCCGGCACGGGCAGAGGCACGGGTCGCGCCATAGGGGGAGGTGGAGGAGGGGGCAGCATGGGGGTGGGCAGGAACGGGTTGTGCACCTTCCCTTGACTGCTCCCGTTGGGCTGCGAAATAAACAAAGAACACATTCCGAAACCCAAAATAAACATGAAGTAGTGGCCAAAATGATGTATTTGTATATTATATATTCTCTTTATTTGTAAGATTTCGCACACACTGTTTTTCGGCCGCACGTGCACGCATCCGAGGGATCCATGTGACGGTGCTCAGCAATTTTCTGCTGCTCCAGATCATAAAAATTCTGCTGCTGTGCGCACTTCACGTTCATAATCTATGACCCAAACAGCATGCTGTCTTTCGGCCGTCATGGCCACGCGGGTGCGGCCGCGGCACAGAGTGACGTCGCTCTCTCTTTACTACCCACGGAGACGACGGAATATGAATGTGTGTGTTTACCGATAACTTGAATGCATGCTGTCATGTAACATTTTGTTTTATTGACCGATCGCTTTAATTGTCATTCATGAGACGTGTATGAGCAAATTGTGCACCCTACCCTGGGTGGCATGATGCGAATAAAAAGCTAATTTGGATGATGCTGTGAATTACGAGTAGCCCTCTAAATGTATGGCATTTTTTATCATGGTCTTCAATGCAAATAAAAAGTGTGTATGTACAAAAATGCTCCTTCTTACATTAAGGAAGCCCACCTGTCCAGCTTGCTGACCACTGTCAGGGCAAACAAGTTGGACAAACTCCTTGAGCGTCTCCTGGGGGTGGTAGCGGATGGCGTGGTGGGAGAAGTACGAGCCGGGCTGCTGGATGATCGGCGACGTCGGGAAATGAAGACTTGACGGGGTGGCGTGAGGACTCGCTGGAAAGAAACAAACAGGCGAGTTAGAGAGAGAAGATCGGGTTGGGATTGGGACGGGTGCAGATGTTGTGCCTGGTGGGAAAGCTCATGCAGATGGCGATGGGATCACTTGTTCAAAACACTCACACATACTGTCATAAACTGAAGTTTGTTCAAACCTGTGTCGTTCTTCCTTTTAGGAACACTAAGGAAGATAGTTTGAAGAATGTTGCACTGAAAAAATTGGTTGCATGAATTGCTCGATGTTATCGGTGGCCATGATTAAATTAAAGTTAGTGTTGAACAACTTTCTTCGAAATATCCTGTTTGCGTTACAACGAGAGAATTTTCATGTTTGGTAAATATGATTCAAATAGACTGTTGATATCCCTCACAGCCTTGTTTTCGCGTCACATTAAATCGACTCAGCGTGTGCTCTGAATGACTCACAACGCGTGCACCTGTTCAGAACAATGGGAAGGTCCTGTTAAAGCCAGCTGTGCAGTCAACAACACTTGAAAATAAAGTGCCGACAGACCTCGCGGTCTACCTGCGCCCTCCACGTGCAAAATGATCAACTCCACGCCACCCCGACCGTACGCACACAGACAGCGGTGCCGAAACCAAATTCTGCATCCAATGTCATCACTCCCATACAAGTAATGAAAAACAATGGTCCCCACACCTCTCCGGCGGCCTTCAGACTGACAGCCCTTTAATGGATCGAACCTTATCAAGTATTTAATTGTAAGCTGCACAATCTAATTAAGCGGCTCTTAATAGAGGTAATATTCGGTTATTGGTTATTAGTATAATGCCCGGGATGTGTGGCGGCCCGGGGTCTTTAAGCCGGTGATGTATCGCAGCGCAGTTAATAAGACTCGGCGCTCGCCCTCTCCGATCTCTCTCTCGCTCTCTTTTTGAGGAGAGATGGTAAGCTGATACTACATAAACATTGTTAAAACCACAGCCCCCTGCTGCAGTAATTCACTTAGCTCGGCTCGTGATTTATGGCTCTGTCAATAGAGGGTGACTGGAAACTCTGGACGCTGGGACTGCGATGTTCCCATTGTATTTACAGTAATAATGGAATGGATGACTCTCTCCTGCCCTTCTTTCGCTGTCGTTCACCGTCTTTTCTCTGCCCATCTTTGTGTGGGATGCAAAGTTTCGCGGTATGATGCTTAACGTACGCACTTCATAACGTAACTTTTGTATTGGATTAGCTTTGTGCCGCAGCGACTGACCATTACTGAGGCCCGGCCTACTTTGGATTTGGACGATGAAAATCACTTACACACGATATTGGTGAAAATTGTTGATGTCATTTGGGATATTGATGCTTATAAAATGTATTTTTGTACTATACGTATTAATTATAAAAATGAAAGAAAAAAAATTATAGATCTTTAAAATTATTATAAAAAACTGACAATACTAAATTCAGCTCAATAAAAAATAAATAAATAAAATAAAGACTCAAATTTGCTATAGCATGTGACTACAGCACGCGGTGAATACGTGGACAGTGTATGCAGGTTTTTGATTGGCTATTTAAAGTAAGCACCAAACTTACGATAATGTGATTTGGCACACTGTTAAAGCCCCATTTAAGATATTTTCACATACGATGTATCTTCTACGTACTAGGACAAACCAAGACGTGGTGTACGTGTAGCACATCAAACCGAGAACTCGGGAAGCCTCCGGCCCACAGCCAGCAGTAAACAATCTCTTCCACGAAAACCAAGGCCGCTGTCCATAATCCGCCGACTGATTTAATGAAACACTTAAGCAGCATATGGTTCCCGCTCCGTTATTTTTAAGAAGTGGATCCAATTGGCATCCCTGCGTTAATCTGGACGCAACATGTTAAGGCTGGACGGCTTCTCGGCATCGCTCAGGGTAACCCAAACCATTTCTTACCATTCATCTTCGTGAAGCCGAGCGCCTACCTGTCCTTAAGCTATGGTTGTCTGCTGTGGTTCAGGGCCAATTCTGGAAACCTCCCGTCAATTATGCAAATGGTTCTTGTCAATTAGTATGCGCAAAAAAATCCTGTTTTTCCATCGCTCGCTGACAGAATCCAAGTGTTGTGGAACGATCGCCAATTACTTAAATGGCTTGCTCCCATGTCATGTACTTATTCGTTTAATGGTGGTTATTTGGACGGAAAATTGCAAGTAAACAAAGTTTGCCCGTGTCCAGAGCTGGCACGGCTGCAGGACGCCGTAATTCCTCCCACGCTTTGGAGGCGCGACGCAACCATGTCAAATATAGAGTGTGGGGGCAACCACGTTGACGTCCCGCTCATGAATAGAAAAGGATGGAGATGAGACTAATACAAGCTCACAGAACTGAGACAGAGAATATCATTAAAAAAGACTTTTCTTTGACCTTTATTTGGGCCCGACCATGTTCAACAGCATATAATGAAAACGATGGAACCTGAACCAAAGGAAAACGCGGGTCTCGGAGGTGGTGGGTGGCCTTAAAGTTAGTCTGGGGGAGGTCTGACTTGACACATACCTCCCAAAGCAAATATGGAAATGATAATGATGTAAGAAAAGAAGGCAGACCCCGGCAGCTGGCTGTACTCTGCTGAGCCGTTGCTATTGTGCTGCTACGCGTTTAATAGAAAAGGCCCGGGATTAGTTCCACTTTGCAAATCGTGTTGGTTCACTGATCTTTTCCCCCCTCTCAGAAACCTTTTCTTCCCCGTCGGCCCATTGCTGCCAACTTTCAGTGAATGCCTGATTATTAAAATAATAACTAAGGCGATGATAAAAGACATGATCGGCAACAGGTCCCCCCTCACCCAGAGAGGTTTAAGAAAGCCCCCGGTCAAACGAAAGGGAGGACAGATTTAGGTGGTTTCCGATGGAATACCTCATACATTCATGAATTTAGCTTTTAGAAAAAAGCGGCTTACTCATATTAAATCACGGTCCATTTTTCTTCCTCGCATCCACGTGGGCATAAAACATGTTAGTCTCAATGTGACAGTGATACGTCTTCCAAACGTGATTTAATACTAATAGCCTCGCAAATTAAGCGGTTTGGGTTCTACTTTAACGTGTTAATGAATATTTAGCCAATCATTTCGGAAACGACGAGCACCTTGCTATGCTTATATAATGCAAAAAATGCATACTAAGACGATATTATTTGTAACATTAAAAATACAATTATGAAATGATTATTATTATTTATACTATGTATAATAATAATAATAATAAAAACAATAATAATAATAAAAAATGTACTTGATATTATTATTTACACTTTACTTTTGAATAAATATTTTACAAAAAATTATTAATGTTATTTTATCATTAGAAGTAATAGGAGTAGTAGAGAATAAAATAATAATAATAATTGTAGTAGTACTAGTAGCAGTAGCAGTATAAATAGGGGTATTAATAGTAAATAATATACTAATACTACCGATAATGATAGTACTAGTTGTAGCAGGGGTAGAAGTAAAGCAGTATTTGTAGTAAATAAAATAATCATAATAACAAACACTGGATAACTTTAAATAATAAACGTAATAGTACTACTAGTTGAAGTATTATATTTGTGTGTATTATTATATGACAAAAATATTTTATAAAGAAAATCTATGTATTATTCTTTATCCTTTCCAGACAGCACACATTAAGAAACATTTCAAAATGTTTCACAACTTCCCGAAAACTTTTGCACAGAGGTCGGAGAACATCGGACGATGTGCTTTGAATGGAAAGCCAAAAACCATCCAACGCACTATAAATCTAGAGAGGACGGCCTGTTTATTTTACTCACTATAACTCATAACAACGCAAATACGGGAATTTGTAGCAGCTGTGTGTGTCTGTTGGAGTTTACAAGAGCGTGTTTGAATAAAAACTGTCCTTATCCTCGAACACATCCATTCACAGCCAGTGACAATAGGCAGCGATAACCCGATCCGGTCTAGCCTGAGATAAAGCCACAGTCAGATTACACGCGCACCGGCGTGTAAGTCATGCTCACGGATCCGGTTAAGTGTTTACATTAAGCGAATGTAAATCAAGCTGCTGCGCGGGGCGAGATACTCCAAGGTTTGGGATTCAAACAATTTAAGATGCTTCTAGCTAAAACACATCATCAAATCAACCAACCGAACGAATAAGACCCCATTCGGGATATGGAGGGTCTTCTCGGGGCTTTGGAAGGGATGGGTTGTGGTGTAGTTTGAAGGGGTGGAGGGGTAGGGACCTCACCTCTGGGTCCTGTAATGACAGGTCGATGATGATGTGTGAATGCCGTTCGGGGGGAAGTGGTCTGCGTAGGCACGTGGCTGCTGAAACCAGACTTCTCTGACTTCTTTAATGTGGTAGGCGATGGCATCCCTGGCAAGAATGATTGATAAGTGCAATTTAATAACGCAAGGTCATGGAGACACAGTCTGGCGCAAAGGAGAGAGAGTGGATAAAGAGGGTGGGTGGGTGGGTGGGGGCAAGACAGCACTGTCGCGAGACCCATCGAGGTGTGGCACATTGTGACGTGGCCGAAGTGTGTGTGTGTGTGTGTGTGTGTGCGCGACGGCTGACCATAATCCTGTCCCAGTAAAACGCAAGGTCACGTCAATATGCGTAGTGTCCTGGTATAGATGTGTCTGGAGACGGAGGCTAAGGGGAGCAGATGTCCGACTAAAATTAGTTTTCGTGAAAATCGGGAGTGCGTTTACAAACCAGTAACATGATGAAATATATTTGCTTTTAATTGCAAATAAAGGATGAGTGTATTTCCGTATGATAAAAGAAAAGTTATTATTAAAGTTGGCATTTATTCACCCTCTTGTCAAAGCAAAAACGCATTTTGAGAAATGTCTCAGTGGTTTTATGTCTATGCAATGGAAGTCAACCGGTTTGTGTGGTTTGGTTACCAACGTTCTTCAAAAAATCTTTGTGTGTCATACGGAAATGAAATGAGGATAAGTAAATCATGAACGATTTTGTATTTTGGGGTTTTTGCATGAAAAATTGTGCAAGCAAACACACTCCTTGAATGAAAGTTCAAATCTTTGGATTGAACCAGTCTCAACGATATTTCTAATCATGAAAAATTGTGCATTCGAATGTAAGGGTTAGTAGTCAATGTTAAAAATGCACTTGCAACTTGGACGAATCAAATTAAAAGGAGCGGACCGAATCTGTCGTACCATACCCGAGGTCAAGCGGAATGAAATTAAAAGGTGAGCAAAACAGAATAGAAAATAAAAAGTTGAAAGACATAAAGGGGTAAAGGTTTAGGATGCAAAGCACACAATATTCACAGTCCTACAGGAAGGATTTGTTTTGGCAGGGGTTAACAGGTCACATGCACAGGTTAATATGAACCAACTAAGAATGACTGTTGTATGTTAGTGCATCCCATAATGCCTCACTTCAGTCTCCGGTGCACGAGGTTAAGAATGCAATTTTCTAAGCTATAAAAAGAGGGGGCGATGAGTCGCCGTCTCATTCGACAATATGTTTTGTCCCGCGTTGGGACAGGGTTAAAGCACCGTGAGCTGTCCACCCCTCCACCACTAAAGGAACCTCTTCATTCGGACGCCAGCAATCGACTTTAGCTTGCACAATTCAATCATCTTTGGCCATCCCCACTCTTACCACCCGTCACATGTTTGGGTTTAGTAACGTGGGCATTCTGGTATTGCACCTACATATGAATAAATAATATATATAAGGGATTGAATGTGTGTGTTGGGTTGCGTGATATGAAGTCGTTGTTGGTTTCTCCAGCCGTCGCAGACTCCTTCCCCTCTGGCGCAAGAAAGTGATCAAGGTCGGAGAGAGAGAGAGCATCTCCTCCCAGCATCACCGATACTGACATCTTTACCTCATAGAGGACCGTTTCACAATCGGTAATGGAAATGACATGTCAAAGTTCAATGAAAGCAGAAGATGCTAGTTTAAGTTTGGTAAAAAAAAAGAAATAAAGCATGTTTAGCATTGCTTTACAAAACATACATCTCTGGACTCGAAATTAACTTGACTCAGCGCTGGTTTTGACGATGACCAAACACAGACACACATCAAACACTTATTTATCAAATGAGGACATTTCTTATATTTTAGCTGGTTAAATACAATATAACCTAACCCAACAACACTTCACACTAAAACCCTGAACCTAAAACTTTTTGGGCCATTTTAGAATGTTGAAGTGTTATGAAGTTTTCTACAAACAAATAGATCT
The DNA here is from genome assembly GCA_033220385.1 of Triplophysa yarkandensis. Taxonomy (NCBI): domain Eukaryota; kingdom Metazoa; phylum Chordata; class Actinopteri; order Cypriniformes; family Nemacheilidae; genus Triplophysa; species Triplophysa yarkandensis. Next base: position 2,778,431 of record CM065674.1, read on the forward strand.
TAATGTACTTGTCATTTACTCTCATGTCATTCCAAACCCAAGTTGTTACAGCATGTTTTTCCATCAAAAACAAAAGAAGTTTTCAAGTTTTGTCTTACATTATGAAAAACAAGTTCATTGAAGTGTGCGATTGTGTTTTTATTTCAAACATTAAATAGGTAATTATACTTTATAAACTATAATATTGAACAATTTAGTCCTGAGTGCAATTTGCCAACTAACAAGTACATTCCTGGTACACTGATATTATTATATTTACTTAATAAAATCTACTGAATATACTTGATCATTACTTAAATATGTTTCTAAAAAAGAACTTCTAGTATTCTTCTTATTCGTAAGGGTCGACATATAATGGCTCTCTTTGGATTAAACTCTCGTTCATGTACGGCAAGAGTCGCTGTTTATTTTTTCCAGGTACAAACGCATGGGTTTAACATGACAAGAGTGATGACAATGATGACAGGAATGTCATTTTTTGATGAACTATCCCTCTTAAATGTTTGAGCTGGTTTTAACAACACGGTCTTCCAGACCGAACCCGGCCCAACCATCAAGATGATGTACGACTAACATCTAGAACATCAACAAGCACGTTGAAGCAGAAGCCGAATTTTCGAGCTGCGCTCTATGGCCTAAAGATGTGTTTGTGAAGGGAACGGACCAGTGCCGGTAAAGCGACGAGGACCTACAGGAAAATAAAATGAAACCTGTGGGTTGGTGGAGGGTTTTCTTTGATTGTGTGTGTTTGTGGTGAACGGGGTCTGATGTCTCGCAGTGAGTAATGAGCAATTGAAAAGGTTCTGTCAGTTGGAATCAAAGACCGGCCGTAGTCAGCACTTTCCCTTCCGAGGCGTTATTACACGCTGGGCATTGGTCCTGGTCTGTTCCATTTCTCCTCTTCCCTCTCTTTCTCTGACAAATTGACGGGACCCAGACGGGCGAGGAGGCAATTCTGTATTGAGTGCGTCTCACTGTTGCTCTCCATCGCTCTCATCCTGAGGAGCTCGCCGTCCGGAACATCAATCATTGCGGCGGCGGGTCGTGAATCTACTCCAACCAGACTCCACACAATCCCGTTAACAGGTGGGATGGCGCTCAATTTAATTGTTTATTCTTTTATTGAAATGATTTTATGGTTTTTGAACTAGGTAAGAAAGACGTCAAATCTTGCGAAATGACGGGCACCTGACGCCCGCCTCCTGAGCAATGACAGGAACGTGGGCACGCTCCAAGAGTCGGCTAATTTTAAACACGTAGCAAAGCTCTCCGCTACCAGATAAGAGAGACCATCTCACACACAAACAAACCCCCTTGGGGCGAACTCATGGAAACAGACACAAATCAAACAGATGGCGGTCATAACAAGTGCCCGAGATGTCACCACGGTCTTGACGTCCAACACCTTGGCTGAAAACCGTGCGGAAGCCACCGATCCGAGGGGGACATGTGATCCCGTCACGGGCCAGAGAGTGATCTAGAGGTCACGTCTCGCTCACTCCCTCTTGGTTTGCTCACACATTCCCTTTCACATTCTAACGTGACACATGATGAACAGACTCTCAATTGCTCCGTGCCCATACAGCTGTAATAAACCACTTAGTAGGGAGTCACAGCTTTCAGTATGAAATAAAAATATCAGTAATATTATTCTGATTAGAATAGAGTGATTGACTAGATGCTAAAAGGTCAATGTTATATTCGGAAAAAATATGACATTTAAAAAGTATTATAAAATTAAAAATTAAAAAAATAGAACGGCAGAATTTTGAACATTTTAATTTTAAGAATAAAATATAGAAAAAAGCTAAATTGTAAATACAAAAAGTTGTATGAATTATTAATTAAATAGATTCTGCATAACTTTTATTAAATAATAAAATATAAATATAAGTCTGCCAACACAGCGAAAAAGTAAATGAAAAAAGTTTTAGAATTTCTAATAGTTTTTAAAAAAACTGATTTTTAAAATAAATTGTATTAAGTACAAAATATAAATATAAGAGAGCGAAGAAAAAATATGTGAACGCTAAAAGTCTTTTATATTTAAAATATGTTTTTTAATGAATGTTTTTATAATAAAATATGAACTAAGACTATGAACACAGCGGGTCACTAAGACATATCAGCAGGTCCACACTAGTTTGTATGTTTGTTTAACAAACTGTACGTAAAATCAAAATTAAAAATGATATTTCCTCTTATAAAACACTTTCAGCAATTAAAGTAAATACATTCTAAAATATAACAGATAATAGACACAAGATATAAAAGGACAAACGACCAGTTGACCATTTGAACCCACCGATTACAAAATATCTTTTGTTTTGCAAATTCTGCATCCCGGCTTCATCATACATACAAACATTTCACAAAATAAAGTGATGTCACTTGCAGAAAAACAATTCCAGATGCACCGTAAATGGATGTTGATGATGTCATGCACACAAACAAAT
>CM065674.1:2785886-2794324 GCA_033220385.1 Triplophysa yarkandensis
ACTTTCTCACCACAAGAGCACTCTTCTCATCTACCGCTCATAACTTTCTCCATTTCCAGTGCCATAACCAAACCCAACACACCACCGAACGATCCCCCACCACAGGCGACCAACCTCCCCTTCCTGTAGGTCATCAGCGAGTAGTGTTCTTTATCAAACCCTTTGTCATACAGTACATAAAGCCGCGATGCCTCTTTATATTCACGGTGACTGAGACCACTATTTTTGATGAGGACAGCACGAACGGCCGAGAGCGCAGCTCTGCATACTTATGAGAGCGGGCCCTGTCCGAGAGAGATGTGCGATCGGGACGGACGGCGGTGTGAAGACTGTGATAGACGCAGTAATGGGCTGCCTAATTAACATTGGAAGAGGACACGGGACACATTGGAGAGAGCGAACGAGCGAGAGAGAGATGCTTGAAACTGGGAAAAGTTGTCTATGTGGGAAGTGCTATAATTTGCGAGTCATGTCTTTATGGTAACTTTTTTTTGGAGGGGGTGGGTGGTCCTCCTCTCTAATAGAGGTGGCGGCGCCGATTATTTACGAGGAGCAGTAAAGCCGGCCGCATTTGCATGGCTAATAGAGGGATCTGAAGTAATTTGTGTGAGAGCTAACCTGGGCACCGGGCTGCAGTAACTCAGCCGAGAGAGAGAGAGAGAGAGAGAGAGAGAGAGAGAGAGAGAGAGAGAGGAGAGAGAGAGAGAGAGAGAGAGAGAGTCCGGCCCGCTGCTGCAGTTTGGGTAGAAAAATGACCACACTGCAGTCTGTCTGACTGGAATGGAAATCAATCATAAAGGTAATCCGCAGTCTCTACCTCTTAAAGGCTTTATCAAATGCTTTCGCTTCGAGGATTCCAAATGAAGCCTGTGGCTATCAGGCCGGCATTGATCTCTCTCTCTCTCTCTCTCTCTCTCTCTCTCTCTCTCTCTCTCTCTCGCTGATCTTTACTGCTTTACCTTTCAAGTTGCTGGGCACAAAGTACATTAGTGAAATGTTTCAATCCATTCTATTTACTTGCTTTCAGTGCAGAGGAATTGCGGTCGCGTGTGGGTTTATATAGAAGTATTTTGAGGATAATATTGTCCGTAGAAGTGCGTTAAATTTGACAAAACCCAAATATTTGCACTTGGTTAAAATGACGGTCAGTAAAAGTAAAGAGGTAAAGTAAAATAAAAATGGTCATAGTTACAGTATACACCTCTGAGTTGTTCTGTATACATTCATTTTATTCTGTTATACACCTAGAGAGATATTTGAAAGAATGCTTGTAACCAAACAGTTCTTGGACCGTACTGACAATAACTTTGCATTTTTTGTCTGTTAAACACAAAAAAGATTTTTTGAAGATGGTGGGACAACACAAAGTTCTTGTGTATTTGAAATGTATTTCCACCCATGGCATTCAAAGAGAGTCGAAATTACAAGCGCATGTCGAAATATCTTCCTCGACAGAATTTTACATTTTAGTTGAACTATCGCTTTAAGATAAATGTATGAGATAAAGGTCCGCCACAAAGTTTGTTGTCGGGACAGCAAAGTGACGGAGATTCTTTGGTGTGGTCTCTCGTCTCAATGGCAGTCGGACCCTGTTAACATCCACACACATGGCCGTACTCCTCCCCTCCACCCAAACACCGCCAGCTAAGCATCTACAAAAGCTGGGGTAGCCATTCATTTGAAAAGAGCAGGGGGAGGAGGAAGACAGAAAAAGTGGCCTTTTGTTCGGGCCGGATTTTCAAATTGAAGCATTTGACAACAAAGGCAGCAGCAATCAACTTCAAAACCCTGGACGTCTGTCCACCCCCTCTCCCCCCCTCCGTCTCGCTCCTCATCGCTTTATTGAGCGAGAAGGCCGCAGCGTGATGGGATCTCATCTCAAGCTGGTCTGAAGTTGGTGAGCTTTGACAGGTCTTCGGAGGGGTTTTAGTGCTGGATCAGCTCATGGGTGGATGTTCCAGCTGTCCCGTTGGCCAACAGCACAGGTTTCAGCGGTGGAGGTTTTGGGAAGATTGGATCCTGTAGTCTTAGATCATGATGCTTATTTCAGGAGATGGAGAGAAAGCAGCAGGTGCTTTGCTTGTGAAGTCTGAAGGTCATTGTTAAATTGACGGAGGTCAAGCAGTGAAAAGGATGAAGTCCATCATGGACTCGTGATAGACATGTAAAAAGTAAATAACTATTTACTGTCGATTATTAACCTTTTATGTTTCTATAAACCAACTGACCATTTTTCATCACTGGGGTGACATATTTCCTATTAAAACGGAATTATTTATATAAAAAAAAACATCTTACAATGTGATCCTTGTCCGTGAAATCTGGGTTAAAGTCTCATAATCTATTTATGATTGCAAATTTCTGAATGACAAAAATGATACTTCGTGTTCGAGTAAATCGTATTAAATAATTCTCATTTGAACCCAATATAAAAATAAAGAACATAAATAAATATTTGCATATCATTAAAATATTTTAACCCGATTTATCATTTTGCATAAAAACTGATGTTTGCTTCCAAAACACCAATTTTTTCAGTGTATAAAATAATAAATCATGAAAAATGGCAGGGATTTCACAAATATCTGATAGAATTAGGAAAATCATTATCAATGGTATACATACGGAAACCTAATGAAGAGAAACACTGCCAGAGATATTACGAGGAATGTTGGTAACCAACAGCAATACCTGTTTTTTATTGTAGAGACGCAATGAAACGGTTACCAAAAATCTTCAATATATGTTTTCACACTTTCAAATGGACACATTATGATTAAATGATGACAGAATTTTCATTTTGTGTGAACTATGCCACATTTTAGGATACATCAGCATACCTACAGCCACAAAGCTCAAATAAAATCAACGAAATTTCATTTTCAATTTCAAAAAATCATGAACACTCGATTCCAGCAAAAAACTCAGCACTTCTGCACCTGTGCGTGGATTTCAGTGCAGATGGCATTGCCCACTGGCAGGCGTTGGCACAATGCTGACAAGAGCGGTGGGCGTATCCCCATCGGTCCTGCTGGCACACGCTGGCAGTGTCGGCAGGGCCGCGGCGGAGGCACTGGCATGGCTTTCCCGCTCCTACTCCATAATTCATCCGCTCCCCCTGTTCGGTCATATGGCTAAATGGTGCGTGCCAGCGCCCAGCCTTCACCCAGGGATTTCCAGGTGTCTCTGCCCCTGAACCACGCCACGAGCCGATTGCCAACATTTCTGCGGCAGACTAATAACAATAACCACATCCTAATCCGTATCCTCTCTCTTTTCTTTCAATCTCCTCAGGAGAGGCTCAGAGTGGGAGGTGATGACGGCAGAACTGGCTCACGTACAAGTTCGCTCACCTAAGCTTGACCGCATGCCAGATTGCAGTTTTGTAGTATACAGACGGCAACTCCGAGTCTTCTTCAAGATGGAGAGCTAAAGACAGGTGGGGGTGGATATGAAAAGGGCGGACCCAATCACCGAAATTACCCCAGCCTGGTATTGACTGGCCAATTATGTGGAGTTCCATTTACAAACATAGCTGAAGCGGCTAACTTTATGGAGACTTTCATTTCTCGCTCGCTCTCGACCCGCCCCTCCCTCCCCTTTCTCTCTTCTTCTCTTTTTTGTGTGGCGCTTTAATAGGATATTGATCGACAGAAGCAGATTCGATTGGGCTGCCACTGAATTGTGTAATGGGTGCAACAAAGCCAAGGTCATAGTGTATAGTCAGGGAAGAGCTAAGGCAGCCCGTTGTCCATTCAATATCACGACCTTTCATCTTCCGAACGGGCGCGAGCCTGAACCCGACCCCTTTCGAATTCGCTTAAATAAATCTTTCACACAGAAGGAAGTCCTCCGGGTAATTCGTGGGCCACTTGGGCGCACCCGATCTCCCGTTTTTTCTCCAACTGGCGCACTTGCCCTCTTACTTCCCAACAAACTGTATCATCTCCAACCAAAGTCATGAGCACGCATACATCGCTTTAATTCGCGGCTTCTCCGTAGGGAGCAATCCTGTTAGAGGACTTATGCTAACTGTGGGCTTTGCTGACTGCTGATCTTTGGAGATGGTATTGCGCATTAAGGCAAGGTAAGAGGGTGAGACAGAAGGGACATTTGGACCGGTGATTATGAGCGGCTATTACTGCAGATGGGCGATTCTATAGGTTTTACATCTGTTGATTGTCCATTGCGATTCACTTTTAACTTGAGCTGGGAATAGGAAGTTTGCGGGTTTGATGGCAGTAAGATGTAGTGCTTGAGTTATCACCGCTGTTTCGCAGAGAAAAGCACTTAACTGCGGGTTGCTCTGGGAGGAATGTCCCTGACTCCTGTAATATGTGTGAAAGTCAGCGCCTGCTGAATGATCTACTCTATCCAAAAATGCTAAACTGTTTCCCAATACATGTGTAGTAGTAAAAATGAGCAAAATACCTTAAAAGCACAGTCCTGCAACTACAATAAGGCTGCATTTGTTAGGAATAGTAAACGAACAATAAACAATATAGCTTTTATAATATTTGCCAATGGAAAATAATTATTTACTTTACTTTATGTCAACAGATACAACATTTGATTTCAAAAAATGTGTTTAAATAAACAAGAACTAAAATAAATAAACAACATTAAATGTACGCGTGGCTAACACTTCTAAGCATTTTTTGTCTTGGTTTTTTGCAAAAATATCTAAACATTATTTTAAAAAGAAGCTAATGACAAAATGCTTGATTCATACATTAGATTTTAGAAAAATTTTAGAACATTTAGAAAAGTTTTAGTCTAAAAAACTATAAGGAGATAGTCCTGTCTTCCCTTCAAATTATTTCAAACTCCATTGAGTTTCATTTTGATCAATTTTATGCAACTTCTCGAGCTCATGTTTGAAATTTTCCTTTGCGGAAAAGTTTTTTTCAATATAACAAGACCAAACTATAAAACCAAAATTGAAAAATTCTCCTTCTCGTGTAAATGGAAAATATTTTCTTTAAATAACAATTATTTTAATTCATAATTTGAGAATGTGACTGTATTATGCGATAGTTTTCTAGGGCACGACCGCAGTTTCCTTACACTTGGCTGGCCTTCACACTTAAATGAATACATCAGGTCTGAATCTGCACTGTGTGGAGAGAAATATGCTTCACATGACCTTCCATACCTTGCTAACTAAGATCCACTGGACTGTGGAAAAGCAAGATGGGGAAGAGAGAGAGAGAGAGAGAGAGAGAGAGAGGACACTTTGATTTGAATTGAACATCCAGCATATGCCACCCAACGCTTGCCTTTCTTCTCAGTGTGTCACAGATGTTAGGATAAAAGCCGATCTCTCCGCAGAGCTGGATCAATTATGCATATTCCTTATCTTGTTACCATCATACGCCAAGACTTCTGATGCAGCACAATACGGCCCGAGCTCATATCAGACTTCCAATATCGTTCATCATCCACCCGGCACGTACGCCCGATCCATCACACGCCCCTGCTACCGCCCTGTTCGTCTCAACTCGCGCTGACCCCTTTCCACCCGTCTATTGTCATCCGGCCAGAATGTGGTGTTCTCTCCAGACGCCAAAATCGCAGACTGGGGACGACGGTGGGCTTTCTGCCCAGGCCCACGACATCATCTCTCTCCTTTGCCGAGATTAGGTCATGGAGGAGTGGGATCAATGCACCTTGATCAGAGGGCTCCGGTGAGTGCTGACAGGCGCTTTGGATCGCTATTGTTAGCGGGTATCGACAGGTAGGTATGGATCGCGCTGCGCTCTGTCACTCTCCACCGTGGATGTCGGCAATTTTTAAAGGTCACGTTTTCAGTTCCCTCCCATCCCCCTTCCCGCTACCTGTCGCCTCGAGAAGGTCTGCCGCCCTTCGTCGGCATTCCGTCTTAAACAATTTGAGAAAGTTTTGAAGTGAGATGAACGTTTCATCAAGTTGACTCACTTTCCAAGAAAACGCAATAGCAAATGCGGCATGTGCAAACTTACGCGACAGAACTCTTGGTTATCTTTTACCGATAATACTTCAATAGGAAGTCCACGGACTGTGCAAGTACTGGCAGTCCAACAAGCGTTCAACCGCATTGCACTAAAGTACACGTTCAGCTGACTCTTGCATTTTACAGACTGTTTCGATTTCTAATGAGTGGAGGGATAGTGCATTCAGCCCATTGTTCTGAAAAAACCTTAAACGATTTCATCAAAGCCTCATCCCACTCCTGTACTACTGTACAGTATCTGAGGTTTAACACCAAACTAAACAACCTAATCGGGCGTCAGTCTTTAGGATTTCAACTTGGACTATGGAGAGCGCAGTAGTTATTTTAATGGTCAGAAAGTGTAACAAAAAAAGAAAAATGTTTCATAACACGACATCTGACGAGAAGCGAATGAGATCTTACTCTGTGAGACTCGCACGAGCTCAGAGACCGTAAAGACGCCTGATGTGACGAAACTGTCCTGGAAGCCGAGGTGTCCTAGGAGACAAAAAAGAGAGAAACGGTCATGTTTATTGTGATTGTAAACACACAACTGAGAGCTCTTGAATTAATGCAAAAAAACCGGGAACACACGCACAGTCCCAATGGAAAGCAGATACGAGTAGGGACTGTTTAGAGTGACAAGAAGGGTAGAGAACATCTGGATTTAGTCCCTTGAGTATGTGCCGTATTACAGTGGGCCAGAAGCTCCCAGTGCGGCACAAACACTTTCAATGTGCATGGGAAGCTTCAGAACAACCAAGATTGTACGATTCTTGTGGTGTGGTTTTGATTGTAGTGGTCTTTAAGTGAAACTTCGAACAGACAGATGGGTTTTTGACCATAGCTATTGTGTTTATTGCGTTGACTACAAACCTGCCACACATCCCACTTCTTGTTTTCTGCCTCACGAAATATGCATAATGCAATGGTTTAAATAATTTCTAAATTAGTCAGAATAGGATAATGCAGAGAGTGGGCATTAGCAATTCTTTTTTACCCGTATAGAATATGAAGAAAGTGTTGGATATATATTATTACATTTTTCTACATTTTATGCAACTTAAATAGATTTTATTTCAGACCGCATCTTTAGTAATTTGTACGTTTTCTGATACCGATATTCGGGTATTGAGAGTGATATCTGTCGATACCAATCCAGTTTAGTTGTAGTATTAGTTTGCCCTATGTATGTCTTAACATTAATCTTATTTAATTCATAAATGAGTGTTATTATTGAATATATCCAAACATTTTCAAATTTTATATACACTGAGCACATTTTCCTTCCCATAGCCAGAAGTAGATATAATATAAATATAGCGGTAACATTTTGCAATACGGTGCCATTAATTAACAATAAGTGAATGCATTTGCTAATAATAACTTATAATGAACGATACTAATGCAGCTTTTACTGTGTAACTTTACATTAATTTCAGCATTTACTAATACACTAAATGAAACCCTGTCTCTGTTAACATTGGTTAATTCTCCAGGAACGAACACAATAAACTGTATTGATGTGAATTCACATAACCAAAGGATAATAAATGCAGAAAACTATATTGTTTGTTGTTAGTTAAAGGTAAGTAAATGCATGAACACAATCACTTTATTTTAGTGTCACCGATACTAATGCTTAAAACGTAGTTTTTCAGAGATCTCCACGCTTCTCATCTGTGATTCTTATTATTTCTAACAAAACAAGTGTGACGAGACAAATCTGAGGATAACATGATGAAGTTATTTTACACGACTTCCTGTGCTGCTCGGTGGCTGGTGAGCTATAAAACTAACAATAGAAATAAGTTTAGTCTTGACTGGCTGGATGAAAAGACGTAGAGCATGTGGACGAAGAGAATAATAAATAATAAAAACAGAGGGAGAGAGATAGAGAGAGAGAGAGAGAGAGAGAGAGAGAGAGGAGAGAGAGAGAGAGAGAGAGTGAGAGTGAGAGAGAGTGAGAGAGAGAGAGAGAGAGAGAGAGAGAGAGAGAGAGAGAGTGAGAGAGAGAGAGAGAGAGTGAGAGTGAGAGAGAGAGTGAGGAGAGAGTGAGAGAGACTGAGAGAGAGAGAGAGAGAGTGAGAGTGAGAGAGAGAGTGAGAGTGAGAGAGAGAGTGGGAGTGAGAGAGAGTGAGAGTGAGAGAGTGAGAGAGAGAGAGAGAGAGAGAGAGAGAGAGAGTGAGAGAGTGAGAGAGAGAGAGAGAGAGAGAGAGAGAGAGAGAGAGTGAGAGAGAGAGAGAGAGAGAGAGAGAGAGAGAGAGAGAGAGAGAGAGAGGGAGGGGTAATATCAACGGCCCATTGCAAGAGAAAGTGCTGACATGAGCTAAAAGATTGCCGAGCCGGAGAGCATTCCTGCGCAGATGCCCCAGAGATTGAGAGAAGGAGACGGAGAGAGAGTTCATCCGGGGGTATTAGACACATGTATGTTAGAGGGCAAAGACGTGCGACACGCTTGAAGAAA
>CM065674.1:2794824-2914824 GCA_033220385.1 Triplophysa yarkandensis
TAGGCCCTCAATGCATAAAATGAGCAAAATAACAAAATTAAACCAAAACAAAAATAAGAAAAATATGATATTTTTGTATACAAATATTTTTTTATTTATTATAATTGTACATAATTTATATGCATAATTAGCAAAATAAACTCTAAAATGTACTTGTGTTTTGTGATAAATAGGAAATATATGATATGTTTGCATACAAATAAAAAAATTATTTATTAAAATTGTATATCATTCATACAAACGCATGAATATTAACATAAAATAAACCCTAAAAGATGCAAATAAAAGAAGAAATAAATATGTTAATTAATTCAAATTTGTATTTATCATCATTTTATAAATTTCTTAATATTAAAATATAATGAATTTAAATGTATTGAAAAAAAACTTCCACAAATAACGTATGTACTATATACAATTATAATAAAGAAAAATGTTTATACAAACATATCCCCATTTTAGGCCTCAATGCATAAAATGAGCAAAATAACAAAATTAAACAAAACAAAAATAAGAAAAATATGATATTTTTGTATACAAATATTTTTTTATTTATTATAATTGTACATAATTTATATGCATAATTAGCATAAAATAAACTCTAAAATGTACTTGTGTTTTGTGATAAATAGGAAAAATATGATATGTTTGCATACAAATAAAAAAATTATTTATTAAAATTGTATATCATTCATACAAACGCATGAATATTAACATAAAATAAACACTAAAAGATGCAAATAAAAGAAGAAAATAAAATAAAAAGAATAAATAAATAAAATAAAATAAGAAAATAAGAAATAAATATGTTAATATGCATTATATTGCATTATCATCGTTTTATACATTTCAGTATAGATTTATTTCTTGTGATTTCACATGTATTTTGTTATATATATTATTAATTATTTTCTTTACGTTTCTTTGTAAACAATTTCTTTTATTTTGTCATCCACACAAAAGTCTCTCGCCTTCAACTTCCTGTTTTGTGGGCGCGGCTACTGTATTTTGAAGCGGCCGTGACATTCCGATTGGCCCGAGCTCGCTGCGCTCCCCGTCGATTGGACGGCTACGTCAGCCTGCGCGTTTTGATTGGCTGCTACCCGCGTGCTGAAATTCAAACTGCTTCGGTGTTTTTAAACCGCACTGCAGTCTGATCGTGCACACATGGATCCGCGTAACGGTGACGTTTAATGCTGAAAAATGTCTAAAATCGCAAAATCGCAGTGTTTGGACTTCAGTCCGACGTTTGATTCGTATAACAGTCGAGATAAAACGGGAAAAGAAAATAATTTAATTCCATCTCTGAGTTTGGTGCAGTTTTCGAGGTCTCCCTTCGTGTCATTTGGGACAATCAAGGTGGGATCATCTAAATCTCTCCCATTAAGAATCGAAAATCCCACTGAAGATGTTCCAACTAAAGTCATGGTGGAAAAAATATCAACAGGCAAAGGATTTTCTGTTGATCAGATGTCTTTTACCATAAAGGTATGACTTAAATTACAAATTTATTATAATTATCAGCAATTTTAATAAATAATGATTAATATTACATAAGCACCACATTGGTTGCATCAGTATTCATGCACAATACAATAATGATGGTGCTCCAATGCAAGAGTGCCAACATGTGTGCATGCTGTTTGGTTTGCATGTGACAGTGCTTTGTGTTCTCTTCAGCCTGAAGACAACATCATCTTAAATGTCACATGGACTCCAGTGGAAGAAGGAGGAGTTCGAGAGCTTCTTTGCTTTGTGGCAAATGGGATTGTCAAACATCAAGCCATCCTGCTTGGAAAAGCCGAGACGACAAAAAAGAAAAAGGTATTGTGTCTTCTTCCAGGAGTCCTAGATTGAGAGATCACCGCTGGTTCCAGGCCTGGAGATTGGAAATCTCATGAAACATATGAGATCAACAAGACATAACTATGAAATAACACTCATGTAGCTTTGGGATCTTTGCCCTGACCCATAAAAGCATAAGATTTAGTTTTAGATTTGTTATTCGTTGAATAGAATTATGCACATGAATCGTATTTTGGTTCATATTGACGTGGAGAAGAAAAAGTTCATGGTGTCCGAGAATTTAACTTTATTCGCTGGAGACCACAAGGTGAGATGCTCCGAACGTCATCTGACCAAACAACACTTTGAGCCTCTTTTATAATACATTATTAAGGGTGTAAAACATTCCAACATTACTTAAATCTAAGGGGTTTTCGGATTTTTATTTGGCTCATCCAATCCATTTTAACCACTCGCATTCACACGTTATGATGGCAACAAGTCCATATATGTATTTTATCCATATATGGTCAAATCATACATTTTCAATGCATGTATCGAATCCTAGGTCACATATGATGGCATACAGGAACTTTTGCTCAACCCATAAATCAGATGATTCTAAGAATTTTATTTTACTATAAATTTCTATGCATAAATCAAAGGATTTTCCCAGTTCATGAGCCTTGGGTATTTTCCACAAATAACTTAAAAAGTAAAAGAGCTTACACGGAGTATTTGTATTTGAGTTAAATGAATACGGGCGGTTTTAAAATGAATTCTGATGAGTTTTAATGTGTGATGATTAAAAATGACCACATAGATTCCATGAGTGTTCATAGTCTTGAAATTCACCATAGTATCTTAAGTTTTTCTTTGTTTATTACTTATTATTAGAATAATGTATAATTCAGTTATGCATCAAACATTCAGTTAAGTGACTTTAAATGGGAAAATTGTGTCTCACCCCTCATATTGTGTCTCATATTTACTCCCCCTTTCTTATTGACACCATCTATAGCTTTCATTATTCCAAATATGTATTTATTGTAATAAGATATTTTGAAAAATGTCGGTAGCTGGCACTGATTCACTTGCATTGGGTTTGCGTCCATACAATAGTGAGTGGGTCATTCCTGGTTGAATCGTCACTTGACGTAAAAACTTTGTTGACAAAAATGCATTGTGCCAACATTTTAATTGTTTTAATTCAGAAGTCTAAACTTGTTTTAATAATCTTTTTGTGAATTTAAAAACTGTTTTTATATAATAAATAAATATTTTTATTGATTTCACAGAAAACATTGTGGGACTCAATTAAATCCAAGAGAGGTGTCCCAGCGCCCTCAAAAGAAAAAAAATCGGCGTTGGTGTCTATAAAATCGGCGAATAAGACGTTCCACGTGTCTCGGCAGTCACAGTACAGCAAGGACAGAACATCAAACCCTTTGACACCATTAAACCGAGAGAGGTTTGTCAACGGCCCCATTGTCACGGATGGAAATGTGCCATCCACCCTTCCGTGCAGATCAAAGCCGACCCTCGCAACGGAAACGTTTTGTGATGCTCATTTACAAAAGAACTCGCCGGTCGTTGTTTTAATACCAGCTGACGGGTTTGTCGATACACCTGAGAAAAAGGTTGCCGACTTTTTACAGAGAGCAGAATGCAAAGAAGTCGTGAGGGTTTTGAATAAAACCATGTCTCCCGTTAGCACCCCAGAGAAGTTTAGGAACCCACTGGCATCGTGCTTTCAAAGTCCGCTTCCTGTGATCAGAAAACTAGATGATGGTCAAGGACAGGAGAAGATTTTGTCCGTGAGAGATGCTCTGGATGTTATAGGGTCCGATCTGTCGCTTGCCGTGAGTCCTCCAAAGGCATGCTCGAGTTTTGATTTTTCAGACTCTCTTGAGTCTGAAAAGCAAGATGGAGATGCGACGTTCAGAGCCGCTGCGGACATTTCCCCGCCGTGTGAAGCTTCACACCCCAGGCTGACTTACTGCGTGAAACCCAACAAATCCATAGGCGTCGCATCAAATCACGATGAGGTCAGACTCGAGATGTTACCGTTCAACACCGCCACGGTCACCAAGGTCAATAAAGCAGACAACGCCCTTGATCCTGAAACCTTGAGGTCCAAGGTTCCGGTTAATTCAACCACAGTTACCAAAAGCAAAGCAGAAGTTGAGAGTCCAGGCATACGTAAGAAGAAAACTTCAAGGCGAAGGCTCCTCGAAAGGACCCTGGAGCTCTCCGAGCCGAGTAACGCAGAATCCAACACAAGCTCTCCCGAGAGCATCCCAGCGTTGCCCATCATTACCCCCGAGTCAAGTCCAGATGGGGTGATATCGGCACGTTTGCCTCCTCCTGATCAACTTTTCTCGTGCTTTTCACCCATACGCTCTGAAGTTTTGTCTTCTGTCAGTAGTAGTCATTCGGGTGATCTGCATGATAAAGTTTCCGCCGAATGTATTCCTCCAGAACCATTTTTAGTGCAGTGCAGGACAGCTGTTCAGAGCAAAAAGAGAAAAAGTGAGGAGTTTTTAAGAGGGGAAGATGGGGCGAACTTTAATGCCAAAAAGTGCCGTGCACCAGCGCGGACGGAAGAGAACAAGAAACCGATCCAGGAGAAAACCTTGAGTCTGAGGTCTACATCTGGACCACAGCAACTGAGAAAACAAGCAGGTTAGTTTGTTCTCCAGGCTGAGAATAACGTTCACGTGTTATGTTGTTAATATTATTAACTTGAATTTTATTTTGAAGCGAGCTCAAAGTTGGCAAGACCTCCGCCAAAGAAGTCCACTACGAAGTTTACGAAAAATGGTAAGTAATTAGATTAAGAGTAAGTGAGAAATGCATTTGTATGTTTTAAAGTTATAATTGACCAAATATGTTACCTTTGTTATGTATTTGTGGACATTCTTCAAAATATCTTGATCTGTTTTCTGTTGAAGTCACACAGGTTTGCAATTAGTCAAGGGAGAGTAAATGGTTAATTCTGGTCTCCAATAGCGGCCTCTCCTTTCTCTGTTTAAAGAATAATTTACCCAACAATAAAGATTCTGTGATCATTACTCATCTTTGAGTTGTTTCAGACCTGTAAACGTTCCTTTGTTCTGATGCATTTGTCCCCGAGGAAGATATCTGGAAGAACGTTCTCAACCACACAGTTCTTGCACCCCATTGACTTCCCTGGGAGAAAATACTCGCAAATGAGATATTTAGAAGAAAGTAGGACATCCGATTGTTCTTTTAACCACAGGTCTCGTTTTTCCTACTGTGGTAGTCAATGGGATCCAAGACGTGATGGGTCAGCATTCTTTGAAATATCTTTGCAGCCAAATGACATCAAACAGACATTTCTGGTCAGATCGGACCTGACATCTCAATGTCTGTTATATTCTAACCGATGGATGTATTTTCTTGATGTAGGTGGACAGTCGGGGAAGTCTCTTAGCGCTTCATCAAGAAAGTCTGCTAAAATTGTGGCTGTGGCACAAGCCAGACTGACTTTTGTGAAGCCAACTCAGACAGGTATATATATATGAATATACGCTTATATTGCATATTTCCAATTGAAATGTATTTTACATGACATGTTTCTTTTGTCACACCACCCTGACAGTCATACCAAGACACCCGATGCCCTTTGCTGCGAAGAACATGTTTTATGATGAACGATGGATCGAAAAGCAGGAGAGAGGCTTTACCTGGTGGATGAATTATGTTCTCACTCCTGATGATTTTAAGGTTGCTACTGAAGTTGCCAAGGGTAAGTACATTTTAAAGTAGCTGCTGGCCCAAACACGATAATAATGCCATTTACTCAACCTCTTGCCATTTTAAACTGTATTTGCAGAGAAGGTATTTTGAAGAATGTTCGGAGCTGACATCCATTCACTTGCTGTGGTTTGTTTCGATACCATAAAAGGGAATAGGGGCGGGTACCGACATGCTTCAAAATATCTTCTTTTGTACTCCGCCGAAGAAGGTCATACCGAAAATGACGAGATGGCGAATAATCCGATGCTTAATTTTCTCTTTTTTTTCTGTTAGTGAATGCCTTGTCTTTAACATTGGGCCATGAAAAGTTCAACATACCCAAGGCACCAACCAAGGAGGAGATGTCTTTCAAAACGTACACGGCCCGTCAGCGACTCAACCGTCTTCGGAGAGCTGCTTGTAAACTTTTTACATCCGATGTCATGGCGAAGGCCGTCCAGAGACTGGAACTCGAGGTGGAAGCGAAGAGGCTCCTCGTGCGAAAAGACAGACATCTCTGGAAAGACATCGGTATGCAAGTGATGATGTCGAGACTCAACACTACTTTTCTTTAACGTGCCCCAAAGATAGTGATAAACATATTAATAATTGAATGGTTGATCCATTAGTTGCAAATAAATCAATGTCTTTAAGTACGAAATCGACAAACACCAAAATCTGTTGTTGGGTTTTGTAATCTTTTCCCAGGTGAGCGTCAGAAAGTTCTTAACTGGCTTCTGTCTTACAATCCACTTTGGCTGCGCATTGGACTTGAGGTATTATCCCATACATGAGAACATTGTGATCTTACGTCTGTTGTGATCTGACATCCAAAACCAATTCTCGTCTCAGACAATCTTCGGAGAGCTGATGTCACTGGAAAGCAACAGCGATGTCGTGGGTCTGGCCGTGTTCATTCTCGGACGTCTGCTGTGGAACCCAGACATAGCTGCCGAATACAGGCATGCTAAAGTTCCACATTTGTACAGAGATGGTAAGGTCTGAGTTGTAGTTTTGCGGCCTGGTCGGGTCAATTTCACTTGGCATGCCAAATTGATCTTGCTCCTTCGCCCACAAAATCAGTTTTTACATGTAATATTATATTCAGCCTACACTACCGGTCTAAAGTTTTGGGACACTTATGCGTTTCCGCATATAAACCGATGAATAAAACGGGAACTATGGGAATTTGCAGAACGCACTTTTCTTGTCATTTTCTCAAGCAGCTTCTTAAGATCTCATCCTGAGATGCTTTTAAACGCTTTTATGGATCCCCGTCTGTTCTGCGCTCTTATTGACTGTTCTTTCTTCAATATGTCGTTAAAGTTATTCATTTCAAAAACCTTCAGATCAAGCGTTTTTTAAATAATGAGAAACACTTCCCCACCCATCGACATAGAAATCAATACAATCTTTGGTGATCAGACCATTGATCTTTTTGTACTATTTTACGAATAGAACTGGAAGGACACAAATCTATAAATCTGTTTATTGACTAAGCATTCTTTATTTATTAGGTTTATTTGTTTGGGATTAACCAAATGCTTTTCTAAATGTCCTTTAAAGGCCATGAGGAGGCACTGTCTCGCTTCACCCTGAAGAAATTACTTCTGCTGGTGTGCTTTTTGGATAAAGCCAAAGAATCCAGACTGATCGAGCATGATCCATGTTTGTTTTGCATGGATGCTGAATTCAAGGTAACTTCATTTTCTTCATATCAGATTTATTCAAGCTTTATGACGTTTATAAATAATTGCTATTTATCCTAACCAGGCAATAACACGAGGGATAAAATACAGAATCAAGTTTAAATATTGTTTTAGAAGAAAAGACACACATACATACACGCATACACACACACACACACAAACACACACACACACACATATTTATATATACACACACACACACACACACACACACACACACACACACACACACACACACACACACACACACACACACACACACACACACACACACACACACACACATATATATATATACACACATAAACACATATATATACATACACATAACCCAAATAGTGTTTATTATGAATTATGTATATGTATCGATACAGAATCAAGTTTAAATATTGTTTTAGAATAAAAGAAATATATATATATATATATATATATATATATATATATATATATACACACACACACAAACACGCATATTTGCTTTTGAGTAAAAGCTAACGCAAATAGGGTTTATTATTATATGTATCGTTATGTATTATCCTCTAGTTGCCTAAAATATGCACACAATATAATATATTTTATTATATATTAATATAGCTATTTTTTGGTTTGGTTGAGGACAGAAAAAAGATATTTAGATAAATGATTGCTGCAAAACTGCTCTTGGATCCTATTGACCACCAAAAGGTAACATAAAAAGTCTAGTCCATGAATCCTGAACTTTTTGTTGATCTACATTTTTCAAAATATCTAATTTTGTGTTCTACAAAACAAAAATGAGAAAGTAGGTCTACTATTGTTGTAAATGAGGTCCTAGAACTCTTGGGTTACAAGCATTCTTCCAAATATCTTTGTGTTTATCAGAAAAATGAAATGTATTGGACCAACTCAAAGTTAAGTACATGATGCCCGAATTTTTGTTTTGGTCACTTTAATACAGTCTGTTAATGTAACCCGTCCAACTATAGGGTTTTTGTATGTAACATCTGTTGAGTAGTAAAACTTCGACATTGTTAATACAAATTCATGTGATTATTCCTACAGTCGAGTAAGGACCTGCTCCTCGCCTTTGCTCGAGACTTCCTCAGCGGGGAGGGAATTTTGTCCCGCCATCTCAGTCACTTGGGGTTAGCAGTGTCCCACGTTCAGACTCCGCTGGATGAATTCAACTTCGCCGTGAAGAACCTTGCCGTTGACCTGAGATGTGGCATTCGATTGGTGTACGTTTGAATCGGATGTATTAATTTCACCACACGTTTAACAAATATCGAACTAAATCTTGTCATCTATAGGCGTGTTATGGAGCTCTTTACTTTAGACTGGACCTTGTCTAGAAAGCTGCGGATACCCGCCATCAGTCGCCTGCAGAAAGTCCACAATGTCGACGTGGCACTGCAGGTGCTGAAAGCCAAAGGCGTTGACCTTCGAGACGAACATGGTGAGGCATTCGTATACCACAGTCCATCTTTCTGGATGGCACGATGCCAACTTTCCTTGTAATTGAAATCTTCATTCATAGGCACAGCAATTGACTCCAGAGATGTTGTGGACGGGCACAGAGAAAAGACGCTTAACCTTCTGTGGAAGATCATTTTTGCTTTTCAGGTACCGACAGACCCATATGGAGTATACCTTGAAGTCAAATATTCTGTTTTTTTTTCAACATTTTCTTGTTACTTTGGTGCTCAAAGGTGGAAGTGATGCTCGATGAGGACCAGCTCAAAGATGAAATCAGTTTCCTCAGGAACACCTGGAGAACAAAACAGAAGTTGGCCTCATTGAACGCGAACAAAGGAGTCGTAGTGACAAAAATGAAGGCGAGACAAGTGTTCGAACATCCCAGCCAGAAAATAATACTGCTGCTTGACTGGGTCAACGCCGTGTGCGAGTTCTACAACCTAAAGGTGACGCAAATCTAAGGAACAGTACCCGAAAACACAATTTCCAATTCCAGTTTCTGCATCCTTCTTACAATGTTTCTGTTGTTTCTGCAGGCGGAAAACTTCACCGTTTCGTTCTCAGATGGTCGTGTCCTTTGCTACCTTATCCATCATTATCATCCCTGCCATCTCCCCGCTGAGAACATCCATAACAGAACAACACAGACCATCGAATGTGGTCATCGTGGAAGATTGGAGCTTAATAACTCCTCCAGCGATTCGGACTGCTCCTTTGAAACCTTCCCCTCTGCGCAAGGTTCTACCTCTCATCTGAAAATGTTATACTGTTTGGATAGAGGAATATTTCTCGACATGTAACAACAGATGCTGGTCAACCATTTCCGTTTGTACTTACTGTGACTTTCCTGATTCTTCAGATTCTCCATCACCGGACTTCAAAGAGCTTCTTGAGAACGAGAGAGGTAACTTTCAGATGGTGAACACAGCCGTGTCTTATCTCGGAGGAGTTCCTGCCATGATCAATCCAGAGGACATGTCCAACACGATCCCAAATGAAAAGGTACACTTTCAATCCCTTCTCCATGGGAATTAGGTTTTTCCCACCATGTTTTTGTACTACCGAAGCCCCTAATATCCGTTATAATTTGTGATTTGATTTAGGTGGTCACATGTTACCTGTCCTTTCTTTGCGCCCGTCTGTTGAATCTCCGTAATGAAACGAGAGCGGCACGAGTCATCCAAGCTGCCTGGCGCAGATTTAAGCTACAGAGGGATATTGAGCTTAATAGGGTAAGAGTCCTCTTTTATTTAATAGTAGCTTGGAAGGGACTTGATTTTCTTAAATTGGGGGTGCTCTGCACACAGCAAAAGAACCTGGCCGCGGCTAAAATCCAAACCGTGGTTCGGCGATTTATTCTGAAGAGGAGGCTGATCCGACAGAATAAGGCGGCCATCGTGATCCAGGCGTTTTGGAGAGGACATGCGGCACGGGAAATATTGAGAGTGCTGAAGCAAGAAAAACAGTTTGCTCTTCAAATTTCAGCTGCGATTGTAATTCAGGTATTTTGATAAAAATCTAAATCTTTATTTTTTTAATAGTTTTATAATGTGTAATAATAAGAGTTAAGAGATAAATATTTTCTTTAAGACAGTATTATTATTTTTAGTTTTTTTAGTTTATTTTTTTATTTAATTTAACTGAATGTTAACTACAACTTTGTACTAAAACTACAACTTTTTATAGATTTATAGATTTTGAGGTGGTGTTTTAACATTTTTGGGATATTTTGGCCTTCCACAGAGAAGATACAAAGCTTGGAGGGTTGGAGCTCTCATCAAGAAAAACCATGCAGCCTCTCTAATCCAAGCAGCTTTCCGCAAATGGCATGCGAAAAAAGTTGCGGAAAAAAACAGTGCCGCTGTACGGATTCAGTCATGGTACCGAATGCAACGTTGCAAAAAACAATACTTGGAGATGAAATGGAAAGCAGTCTGTATTCAAGCATGGATGAGAGGTCACCATCAAAGACGCAAGTTTTTGACTTTAAAGGAGAGACATCGTGCTTCCGTCGTCATCCAAAGTGCGTTTAGAGCTTACCTTGTCAGGCGACAGATATCTAGAATGAATCAAAGTGCAATTTTGATTCAGAGGTGGTTCAGAGCTTGCTTTCAAAGGAAAGCGGAGCGCAAGAGGTACTTGGACCTTAAATCTGCCGTCAATACTCTTCAAGCGGCTTTCTTTGGATGGAAGGTCCGCCGAGAACTTGCACAACGCCAGCAAGCTGCACTCCGGATTCAAACTGCTTTCAGGAGGTTTTCAGCTCAGGAGAACTTTATGCGTTTAAGAAAATCAACCATTGTATTGCAGCAGAGATACAGAGCCAAAATTCATGGAAACAAGTTGAGACGGGAATACGAGGCTCTTAGAGTTGCGTCAGTGAAACTTCAGGCGGCCTGGCGAGGAAGGGCTGAGAGAAGAAAGATGCTTCATCTTCACAAGTGTGCTAATATCATTCAGTCCCACTACCGCCGATACGTTGCGCGGACACAGTTTATGAAGTTAAAACAAGCCGCTTTGGTCATTCAAAGACAATACAAAGCATTTAGAGAAGGAAAGAAAGCCTATGCTGAATATATAGAAATAAAAAGAGCAACCATTGTGCTGCAGAGCGTTTATCGTGGCAGAAAAGCAAGAAAAAAGATTCAGCAGCAAACCCAAGCAGCCATTGTTATTCAAGCAGCTGTCAGAGCTTACATTTGCCGCCGGGCGTTTTTAGCTCAAAAGTACGCTGCTGTTGTCATTCAACAACGCTATCGGGCTTTTGCTCTCGGACAGACGCAAAGAGTCCATTACATAAAGCTAAGGAAGTCGACAACAACTCTACAAGCTTTTTATCGTGGCTCAAAAATCAGGCAACGGCTAAGACGTGAACATCAAGCCGCTACTGTTATCCAAGCTCAGTTTAGAATGCATAAAGTACGGATTTCATTTCTTGCCGCAAAATACGCGGCTATCATAATACAGCAGCGGTACAGAGCCTACAAAACCGGCGAGTCTGTGCGAGACTCTTACTTGCAGATGAAACGTGCAGTTGTGGTCATTCAGTCGGCGTTCCAGGGAATGAAAGTTCGCAACCACATGCGAAAGTCGCACCAAGCTGTGAGAGTTATTCAAGCGCATTTCCGTGGCTATTCGCAACGCAAAAAACTACGGAGACAACAGTGGGCAGCAACAGTCCTACAGCAGCGGTTTAGGGCAACCGTAAGAAGAAATGCTGCCATGAAGCAATACGCAGCTGTGAAAAGATCTGCTTTGTGTATACAGTCATCTTTCCGTAGAATGAGCGTCAGAAAGCAGATTAAACAACAAAATCGATCGGCAATAATAATCCAAAAGACATACAAAGCGTTTAAGCAACGTCGTGACTACCTTTCGCTCAGAAATGCTACTGTGTGTATTCAGCAACAGTACAGAGCGATTTTAAGTGCGAGGCAACAGCGTAAACAGTACCGCTCATTGCGAGCGGCTGCCATCACATTGCAGTCTGTGTACAGAGGCTTGAAAATAAGAAAAGAGATTCAGCAGCAAACCCAAGCAGCCATTTTTATTCAAGCAGCTGTCAGAGCTTACATTTGCCGCCGGGCGTTTTTAGCTCAAAAGTACGCTGCTGTTGTCATTCAGCAACGCTATCGGGCTTTTGCTGTCGGACAGACGCAAAGAGTCCATTACATAAAGCTGAGGAACTCGACAACAACTCTACAGGCTTTTTATCGTGGCTCAAAAATCAGGCAACGGCTTAGACGTGAACATCAAGCCGCTACTGTTATCCAAGCTCAGTTTAGAATGCATAAAGTACGGATTTCATTTCTTGCCGCAAAATACGCGGCTATCATAATACAGCAGCGGTACAGAGCCTACAAAACCGGCGAGTCTGTGCGAGACTCTTA
Source organism: Triplophysa yarkandensis (assembly GCA_033220385.1). Taxonomy (NCBI): domain Eukaryota; kingdom Metazoa; phylum Chordata; class Actinopteri; order Cypriniformes; family Nemacheilidae; genus Triplophysa; species Triplophysa yarkandensis. The sequence continues at coordinate 2,807,426 of CM065674.1, forward strand.
CTTGCAGATGAAACGTGCAGTTGTGGTCATTCAGTCGGCGTTCCAGGGAATGAAAGTTCGCAACCACATGCGAAAGTCGCACCAAGCTGTGAGAGTTATTCAAGCGCATTTCCGTGGCTATTCGCAACGCAAAAAACTACGGAGACATCAGTGGGCAGCAACAGTCCTACAGCAGCGGTTTAGGGCAAGCGTAAGAAGAAATGCTGCCATGAAACAATACGCAGCTGTGAAAAGATCTGCTTTGTGTATACAGTCATCTTTCCGTGGAATGAGCGTTAGAAAGCAGATTAAACAACAAAATCGATCGGCAATAATAATCCAAAAGACATACAAAGCGTTTAAGCAACGTCGTGACTACCTTTCGCTCAGAAATGCTACTGTGAGTATTCAGCAACAGTACAGAGCGATTTTAAGTGCGAGGCAACAGCGTAAACAGTACTGCTCATTGCGAGCAGCTGCCATCACATTGCAGTCTGTGTACCGAGGCTTGAAAATAAGAAAAGAGATCCGCAAAAGACACAAAGCAGCCACTGTGATTCAGGCATCGTACAGAATGTACCGAACAAAAGTGCCGTTCCAAGCCATGAGACTAGCTACGTTGGTCATTCAGAGACATTTCAGGTGTCATCTGTTAACAAAGGAGGCACGGGAGAACTTTTTAAGGTTGCGGCGAAGTGTGACGACAATCCAGGCGATTTACAGAGGGAATCGTACAAGGCGCACCATTGCAAAACTGCATCAAGCTGCTTCAATCATTCAAAGAAAGTTTCAAGTTTACAGGGCAAGGAAGTGCTTTTTGTCAGTCCGAGCTGCTGCTGTAGTCTGTCAGCGACACTATAGATCCCTTATGGCAGCGAGGAGCATTCATAGACATTATCTTGCTAAACGCCAAGCCGTCGTTAAAATCCAAGCGCGTTTCAGAGGAATGCAGGTGCGCCGTCAAATCCACAAAGAGAATGTGGCTGCAGCGCTCATTCAGTCGCACGTGAGGATGCGTATTGTCAAATTACGCTTCCAGAGACTTCAACAGGCAGTAAAGACTGTTCAGCAACGCTTCAGAGCAAATAAAAGGATGAAGCATGAGATGGCTGTATTGAAGGAAAAGAAGAACGCAGCTTTGATTATGCAAGCCGCATATCGCGGCATGAAGTCCAGGCAGACTTTGAAGCGAATGCACAAGGCTGCCACCGTCATTCAAACAGCTTTCAGGGCCTGCGGCGCTCGCAAACGGTACTTAGCCATGAAGTACGCCGCCATTGCCATTCAACAAAGATTCCGTGCCGTAAACGCTGCCACATGCCAGAGAACCCGTTTTCTTGAGATGCGTCAGGCTGCTGTTGTTCTTCAAGCGAACTTTAGGGGCCACAAGGTAAGGAGGACACTGCAGCAAAAACATCAGGCGACCATCCTAATTCAGTCGCACTTCAGAAGACACAAAGAGATGGTTAAGTTCCAAGCCATGAGGTTATCTGCAATAATAATCCAAAGGTATTACAGGTCATACATTCAAACCAAGGCAGAGTGTGAGAAGTTTTTACATTTGAGAAAGTCCGTCATAGTAATTCAGGCAGCTTTTAGGGGAAACCGTGTCAGGAGGAGCTTAGCAGAAATGCAAAGGGCATCCGTCATTATACAAGCTGCCTTCCGAATGCACCATCAAAGATTGATGTTCAAGAGACAGCAATGGGCAGCAAGAGTTCTCCAGCGGAGATTCAGATCTTTCAAGTCCAGAGATGAGCAAATGCAGAGGTACCAGCAGGTTAGGAATGCCACGATTTGCCTGCAGAGGTCCTTTAGAGCAATGAAGCAAAGACAACTGGTGAGGCGGACTTGCGCTGCAAGAACCATCCAATCCTACCTGAGAATGTCTCTCCAACGACAAAGATTTTTGAAAGAGAAAGCAGCAGCAGTTGTGATTCAATCTTCCTACAGAGGCTATCGGAGTAGAGTTCGGTTCTTTAGCATGCAACAAAGCGCGGCCTTCATTCAAAACTGGTATAGGTCACGTAAACTGGTCCAGAAGGAGCGAAATGGTTTCTTGGCTGTAAGACAAGCCACGCTAACCTTACAATCTGCAGTGCGCGGAATGCTTGCGAGACGACTTGTTGAAAGAAAAAGGGCTGCTATCAAGATCCAATCTGTGTTGCGTATGCATGTTTTCCGCAAGGATTATGTGATGCTCCGCTCAAGTGTGGTGCAGATTCAAGCTCGATACAGAATGCTGGTGGTCCAAAGAAGATACCGGAGATTGCAGGCCGCTGCCGTTACTCTTCAAATGCATTACAGGGCTCAGAGGGCAAAGAGGGAGCAGAGATGTAGTTACCTCAAGAACCTACGGGGCATAAATATCCTTCAAGCCAGAGTACGTGGACACATTGAGAGGAGAAGATTTCAGAGATTAAGGACATGCGCAGTAACGATTCAGGTAACTCATGTCAAGTTATGGAAAATATAATCCTTACTAGCTTGAGATGTGTCTGGAAGGGCTCATTTGTTTCTTATTTCTTAAACAGGCCCATTACAGAAGAATGCTAGAGAGACGCAAGTTTCAGCGACTCAAGGGGTCTGTATGCGTCATACAGAAACATTACAGAGCCTTCCGACTTTGCCAGAAAGAGCGTACACGGTTCCTTCAATTAAGACGGTCTGCAGTTGTGATACAAGTAAGTTTTTTAATAATCTTATTTTAATTCTTCAAAACTATTTTCTATATATATTTGTGTATGTGTACATGTATATGTATTGTAAATTCAATTATCTTTTTTTTTTCGCTTTAGAGAGCGTTTCTGGCTCATCAAAAAAGACGACATGCTGTAAGAACACAGTCCGCCTGTCAAATTCAGGCCTGGTATCGCGGACGCCTGGCTAGGCGAAACTACATTCTAAAACGGGCCGCTCTTGCAACCATCAACCGGTGTATTAAAGCAAGACGTCAACGTTTAAGGTAAGTAATTTTTTTGCTTTCACATGTGTTTTCGACTGTATGTGTGACATTGATGGTAGCCATAGTATGACCTTTTTATCCCTTTGAAGATTTCAGGCAATGCAACACAGTGTCCGAATCATTCAGCAAAGATGGAGGGAAACCTTGAAAGCCAGGAAACAGCGATCGGACTTCCTGAGGTTTAGAAGGTCTGTTATACGTATCCAGGCATCATGGAGAGGAGCCCAAATGAGAGAGTCTATTCAAAAGGTACTGATCTTTTTTTTAAGGAAATAAACAGAAACTTTAGTTAATTATGTGTTTTGTTTCCCTGGTTTGTTATAATCCAGTAAAGCTTGTTGCACAGTAAAAATACAAAGTCTAACGTATTTTAGGTCACATTCAGGTTTGACCTACTTATCTCTATTGTCGGTAAATGTTCCCATGTCGGGAAAACAGTTTTCAAAGTCCATTAGTTCACACAGGGGTTTAACTCTTTTATTGATTGTAGTGTAAATATTTGTTTTTCCCAGAGCAAATGTTAAGGCTCGGGTAAATTGCTTCATTTGTTTTTACACACTAACACATTAACATTTCAATTTTTAACTTTTTATGTTTTTTTAATAAAATAAATAAATGACAAAACTAGCTTCATAGGTCACTTAAACTTGAAGTGTACCAAAGTATCTCTAAAATGTATATACGAAGTATAAATACAATCACTTTTTAATGTGCAAAGCAAAATATTAAACAAGTTCAATATTTTTATCTGTGATTGGTATCCCTGTGCTTTTACAACATTATAATATGAGATCATCACTGAGATTTCTCCAATACAATTTTTTAGCAGATAAAGTCAGCGGTGAAGCTACAATCTGCATTCAGGGGCTTTACCCAAAGACGACAGTATAAACGCCAGAGATCCGCCGTCGTAATTCTTCAGCGTCGATTTCGAGCCATGCAGATTGCCCGAACGGAACGAGAACATTTACGAAGGCGGTGCGATGCCGCTGTCTGTCTTCAGGCCGCGTGCCGTGGTTGGCTCGCAAGACGACAGGCAAGTTGATGTTGGAGAACGCCAGTTTGTTAATACTGGAAATGTCCATAAGCACTCTTTTTTTTCCTAGAAAACTTGTAAGTCATTTATTTGCTTACGGTGACGCTGGCGAAATTGTACCCATGTCTGCCGATATAGAAACCCGATCCGATAGGTTGTTTGTATTGTGCAATCCTTTATACTGATGAAGATGCTAAAAAGTGTTTACTTGATCTACCCGTTTCGTTTACAGATGCAAGAAGTGGCATGTGCTGCAAGACGTCAACGCTTCAGCGCTGCGGTTTTCCATCATCTCTGTGCGATAAGGATTCAGAGAGCTGTCCGTGCACGTCGGGCTCTTTTATCAGCCAAGAGGCAGATCTCTGTGGTCCTTTACATACAGGTACACCTGGCGGCATTAATGCATGTTCTAACAAAGATGTATGGGAGCTGTGAGGTGCATTTATTTATCATCCAGGCCTGTCTCCTTTACAGCAATGTTTTAGGGCAAAGCTGCAGAGAAAGCAGTATCTTAAATATAGACAAGACCTCATCATGACACAGAGAGCAGTGAGAACTTGGTTAAATCGTCGCAACCAAGCTGCCACAACTATACAACACGCCGTCAAAGAGTTCCTTCTAAGACGCCGCAAGGAAAGACTGAAGCGTGGGATTATGAAAGCGCAGGTATTGTGTTTGGAATTGTAGATTATGACTGTAAAATTATCATCGTTTTTCACTTAATTACGATACTTTTTATATATAATTTAGTTGAACTGAACAGTACAGGAAATGGAAGTATATACAACACTAGTGAAAGGAGACATTTAAAAAAAATTATAGTTTCATATCATATCAGACATTTAGACATACACCTTCAAAATGAAACGGTTTGAGAATAATGAGAAAGGTAAGCATAACAAAAGTTTTATTTCATGCTTTCATTTTAAGGCACTCTGGAGAGGACATCGTTCCAGAAAGCTTCACGACACAAAGAAAGTCATCTCCATCAGGCGACGTTTCAGAGAAGTAAACCGAAATGTTAAGGAAGAAGACAAGCTGTGTAACAAGACCACAACGGCTCTGAGCTACCTGCTCGGATACCAAAACTATGCGTACATTCTCGCCGCCCTGAAACATTTGGGTAAGACGATTCCTTGACGTGAAAGATCTCGAAGGTGTCAGAACGAGTTTACTGACTTGTTTTTTTTGTTTGTTTTTGACGGTTAAAGAAACTGCCACCAGACTTTCTCCAGAATGCTGCGAAAGGCTGGTTGAAAGCGGAGCAACGCGCACCATCTTTACATTGATGAGGAGCTGTAACAGAAGCGTTCCTTCGATGGAGATCATCACCTTATCCATCCAAGTCCTTCTCAATTTATCCAAGGTATGTCGTTATTTAGGACCATCTGTTGACTCATATATTTGCAGTAGTAAGACCAATATTGGCAAGCAAAAGTCTTGAATATAGATAGCTAACTTCAACAGCAAGAGCACGTTCCTTATGTTGATGTTCTTGCAGTACAACCGAACTATCGATGCAGTTTACGACGTGGAGGACTCTGTTGAAACGCTTCTAGATCTCCTGCAGATCTACCGAGAGAAGGCTGGAGATAAAGTGGCAGACAAAGGCGGCAGTATCTTTACCAAAGCCTGCTTTCTTCTGGTTCTCTTGGTGCAGGACGAAAGGAGAGCAACGGTGGGTCATTTCTTTATTACTGTATACTCTGTACAATCTGGATTCTGTAGCTCAGTGGTAAAGGTACGAAGTCTTGAATCTTGTGTTTGTTGTGACGTTCTGGTGCGTAGGGGGTGCGCAACCTGCCCAAGGCTTCAGATCGCATTCGCAGCATCTGCCGTCTCACGCTTCGAAAATACAAAATGGATGTTGAGAGAACCAAGACCAAACAGAAAATGAACGCCTCCCTTAACGGAAGTTTCTTTCATCAAGCTACTCCTCGGAAATCAAAGCCAGTGGCCAGGTGTGTTTTGGCATATTATCCTTGACAAAATCATTTTGGTACATTGTGCAATATGTTGTGATCCTAAACATCTGCTTTTGTGATATACTATATATGTAACATGATATAATGGTTCAACATAGAAACAGTTCCTAATGTTTTGCGAACACTTTCAGGTTTGCTCCAGACTGGGTCCTGCGGCGTGACAAAATGAAGGACATCGCAGAACCTCTGCGTGCCATTCAGATGCTGGCAAACGCTTTGGCTCTAGTCCCCTAAACATACTTGCATTTGAAAAAAAAATCTTTTAACCTCTCTCTTGTACATATTTTGTAATGTATATATTTTTTTATTCCTTGTACTTCTCAAAAGCTTCTTGTGGATTTGTTTTATTGCCGCCTATGTGTAGTCTCTGTTGAGACTTTATATATACGTGCTTTGAGTGCTGTAAATATGCTGGGAAGGTGGTAAAGTTTTAGGCGGGTTTAATTTCTTTTTATGTGCTGTAATTGAAGATTAAAAATAGAACCGCAAATTTTCTTGGCTGTTCTGATGCCAGTTTGTCACAGTTTCAGACCAAAAAAACACTTTCATTCCAACATTTTATTCACACTTGGGTAAAGTCATCTTTCCATATTCACACTGTTGTTTCTTTTTTTGTATTTTCCCCTCTGACAAATGAAGGTGACATGATCCATATGTGGAAAGTACATTCTTTCTCTTCCAACCTTCTTTAGTTCTATATTCTGTACGGATACCAAATGCGGTGCTGAAAAAACCCCAACATAATGTCAGCCAACGTCATCTCGAAAACATTTCAGTAAGAACGATGACGTATTAATCAAAACTTACTTTACGTATAATAAATAGTTCTTAAATAATAAATGCAAAGGTTTTTTATGACGTGTTCAGTAATTGGCACAGTGTGTCAAAACTTGTCACTGTCCTGCATTTTTCAAACTATCTCGTTTGTGTAATAAGGAAAAGTTTTTTTCTGCTGTGATAGCCAACAGGGTCCAGAAACTGTTTGCTTATTCGCCTTTTCAAAATATTGCTCTCTGTGTTCATCTGAACAAAGAAATGTATACAGATATTGAACAAGTCAATGATGTAAAAGATGATGGATGTTTCAGTTTGGGGCTAAACTATGATTATGAATTTTGATCATTTGATATTTGATATGGTTTTGGCATAGGAAAATAGAAGTAAACTAGGAGTTGTTAATGTAATGCTACCTTACTCACATATAAAGGATATTGACTGCTCCATTCTCCTGACAAGTGATGCCACCTTGTCTTTGTATAACATGTCCTTGAACATATGAAACCTGTACCCTGTCACCAGGCTTGTATACAGCGCCAGGGTGTGGGCATCCCTCTATGATCATGTCTAAGAGGTTCATGCTCATTCTAATGTTAATGAAATTACTTTTTGTGATCTGGATTATAAAGCAGATTGATTTTTTTTACTTTGAGATTGTGGATATGGATAATCCCACTTTCCATTTGATTGCCCTATGGCTGTACAATTTGCTGTGTGAATCGGTGAACTTAAAAACTTAAAAAGACATTTCCTTGTAGATAAAGCGGAATGATTCCTGGACTTCCCGTTAAAATCTGAACATTATGGATTTCCGGCTCCTGACAAGTGGCTAGTAAAAAGCATTTATTTCATTGAGTTGTATTCATCGCTTACAAATTATAAACTCTACCGAAATACTTCATAGCATAAGGTTACCTTCATCCCTTAACAGAAAGGTTCTTTATGCCCATTATTAGAAAAATAAAAGATTGCTTAATGTATTTCATTAAATTATTGTGATAAACAAAATTTAATTTAATTGACGTACTACAATTTAAAAAAATTTAACCAAATAGTCTGCTGAATTATCCTCTAAGTATAAATCTGTATGACACAAGTGGATTTCAGAAAATACCAGTGGATGAAAATATACAACAGAAATAAACAAGTGCATAATCAGATAAAATAGTTAAAGAAAATCAAACATTCCCATTTTAATCCAGAGACACTTGAAAATGAGTTTTTCCAGCCTACTTTACTTCGTGCAGTTCCCAAGCACTTCTTTTCTCCCACTCCAAACCTATTCTGCACGTCATCGACAATGGAAGTACAAAAATGTCATTTTCACACCATCTTTAAATTGGCAGTTAAATGAAAAAATCAAGTTTAATTCAGAACCGTCTTATTTTAAGATACACTTCCCTTTTCATACACCTGTCGTGATTAGTTTGCGCATGCGCGATATGGAAAGTCCCATTGACAATAAGTCATTTACAATTTACAATACAGAAAAAGCCCAGATATGTATTTTTACCTGTACATCTGTTGCAGTAGAAGTCTAGTCTTCAGGGAATGACGCGAAATGTAGTTTGCGCGCGCTCCTGTTACAGTTAACCAACATCAATAGATCCAAATCTGTTCTTGTTGCGGCCTTTTTTTAACTTTTACATTTTTTTCTGACCATGTTCATTGTTTTAATGTATTCACTGTTCATGTTTAACGTATATTGCAACTTGGTGATTTATACGTGTCTGAAGTGTCGGCTGTCGTAGAGACCTCTAGAAGAATTCTGTTGAGGTTTATGATTTGGAATGGGTACACAACAGATCTTTCTGAAATGTTTCGCAGATGCTTATACCCAGCAGATATTAATCATTCTATCCGGGGTTGTTTTATTGAACTGTATATGAACATGTAACGTTAAATGAACTTACGTTGGCTAAACACCCAAGAAAGACCAAAACGGATTGGGAGAAAATGCTTTATTTGGATTTGATCCAAAGGCCCGTTCAGTTTGTAAAAACGTATTCCCTCTGTCATTCACACTCGGGTAAAGTCATCTTTCCGTACAGACACTGTTGTCTGAAATCAACACTGTTTATTTTTCTGTATTTTCCCGTCTGACAAACAAAGGTGATGTGATCCGTATGTGGACAGAACATTCTTTCTCTTCCGCCCTTCTTTAATTCTATATTCCTCACGTCCATTTCGGGTACGGACGCCAAACACGGTGCTGAAACAAAACCAACATAATGTCAGTAGTATAATCCACCGACTTTCACATTGCCGAATTACTGAATTAAATGACTGATATTAAAAGATCCTGTTCATTGTACTTGTACAAAACATTATGAACCATAATAATAAATTGAATATTTGTCAGAACTTTTAGCGCGGCATTTAACATGTTGGCTACTAAACGGAAATCTCACATACATTTTCCGCATATGATAATATGGTGGAAATGACTTCACTGTATTGAATATAGTACCTTAGATATGACATTGTTGGACATCCTTTGCATAAAACCCAATTTGTAACCTGCACTTAATTTATAGTGCTTTATCGTATTTTGAAAATAGCGGTCGCTATTGATTAATGTTAATAGTAGTGCTTGACCTATACGGAATTTTACCGATAAAGTAAAAACACGATATACGAACCATAGTTTTGACCATTTTCTACAACTCACAACTTATTCACTGAGCTCAAACTTAACATGACGTAAAGTTGTGTTAACTTATTACAAACTCAGAGCACAATATTGACTTAAAATAGTCTGTTCTTTTAAGGAAAGTAAATGTTAACAGATTTGAACTATAAACAAGCCTTAAAGTAAGCACTTTCAAATGGCTCTCTACGAGGTATCAAAGTCTATTTTATCCCAGTTTAGCAACTCTGAATGTATTTTTAATAATTAATAAGTCATCGAATGTGATTATCAGCTGATACAGATCTATAGGGGATCGTTCGGAGCATCTATACATAGGAACATAGCATCCTATCGAAATTTCTGTCACTTCAACTTGCACTTAGGATTTCGTTCAACAATTTAAGTAATATTATCCGAAAACTGTAACAAATAAATTAACAATTTTCAATTCTCTGAAATCAAAACATTTAATATGTCGTTTGGCCTGGTGATAACCTTTTGTAGTAGAAGTATATCACTGCCTCCGCGTTATTATAACTTGGATTAAGTATTTTAAACCGACAGATTTTAAGAGACACAAAACTGCACATAATAAGTGTGTATGGTAAAGTTTGTCAGTACTTACGTATACAGTTAAAGTTTCCTTTCCAGGTGCCTTTTTGACAGGTCAAGTATGGGGGACCCTCCATTGTGTATGTCGTAAAGCAGCCGTAGTAAACTACCTCCCCTACACGGTACTTAGTCTTTCTTGAATCTGGTAAATGTACCGTATCCGCATTCCGGTCACTCAGAACTGGAGGTTTCCCGCATGAAGTAGCTGAATAAAAATGGAAAACAATCTTTATTTTGAATGCTTTGTTTTGCTAATAGCCCTTCTTTTCGGGGGGGGGGGGTATTTGACCTTTTAAAATGTAAAAACAGCAGATAACCCTTAAGAACATGTCTTACGTAAACATGAAGGAAACTGACTGCTCCATTCTCCATCTTCCATACAGGTGATCTCGCTTTGCCCGTCTAAAGAAAGTCCTTGGTTCTGATCACATGAAAGTTTTAACGTTTTACCAGGCTTGTGTAATGTAACCCCAAGGTTACGGCGTCCATCTACGATCATGTTTGTGATATTTGCAATGCATGTTTGCTCTAATTGAACAGAAATATTTGAACATTATTATATTGGTCGTTGACCGCTCGGAAGTTTTTACATGTATTTTTAGTCTTCAAAAGCCTCACCTTCACATTTTGGAAGTGGGATGTTCCATTCTCCATCGTCCTGGCAGATGATTTCTCTCTTGTCTCTTATAATCTTCCCTTGTTCAGTGCATGCCAGCTTAATCTTATGTCCAGGTTTGATAGGACCCACTTGATTGGGTATTCGCTCTACTGTGTAGTCCTCTGTCTCATTTAGTTTACATGTTATCTCTAGGAGAAGAAATACATGTCTTCCAACATTAACTTCTTACATTCATATCTTAAACACTTTTACCAATTAATTACAACAAAGAATGGCTATGCTCAATTTGACCTCACCTTCACAAGAAGGAAATGCATCGCTCCAATCTCCGTTTGCTTTGCAGGAAATTTCCTGCGGCCCTTTCAAAGCATACCCCCTTTCTGCACATGAAAACTGCAACCTGTGTCCGTATCGAATTAAACCTCCATAGTCCGGGAGTCCTTCCACTTTGACAAGTTTGTCTGAGGGCATGTCTGCACTACAGATCACCTCTGAAGATGGCAAAAAAGTTTTCGCATCATTTCCTCAACCACTGTCATTTCAAACCTGTACGACTTCCTTTCCTACGTAGAACCGAATGTTGGTACAACTGTATTTCTGGCTACCAACTTTGATCAAAATTCTTGTTTTGTTTACTGCATAAGAAAGCAAATGGAAGTTTGAAATGAGTTTATACGAAAAAATGAAAGAATTATCATATTGAGTGAACCATCAATTTATAAGGCGGCATTGAAATCCTTTTTCATAGTTCTCTTAAGTCAGGTTTGAAAGAATTGGAAATAGATAAAGTAAATGCATAGATATATATTTCCCACATTACACTTAAAATAAATGTAAATATATATGAAAAATAACATTAAGCGTAAATGTACGGCACTCAAACGACAAAGACACCTTATAGGTGCAACATTCAACCTAACCTCTATGGAATTCGTAATATTTTACATGATTGGCGAATTCGATGAAATGAAACCCAAAACTTAACACCAATCCTTAATCTACCCACCATGGACGAAATTAGATTTCACAGAAGACAAACATAAGTCGCTTTGTAAATGGTTAAAAATTCCTTTGAGATCCTGTTGTAACTTTATCAATAGATTTATTAATAATGTCCAAACTGACAGCAAAATTTGTTTGGACATTTGGTGTTAGTGGGCCTCGTCCACCTCTTTACCTTCACACAAGGGTAACTGATTGTCCCATCCGCCTGGCCGACAGGTTCTGATATCAACTCGGCTCATCATCTGGTAGCTTAAAAACAAGAGTTTGATAATAAAATACTCTTTTTGTGAATGCCGTCCCAATTGTGGTGAAGTCTTACCCTTCTCTGCAGGTGTACTTGATGGTTGTTCCTACGACAAACCTATCACCCGCTATAATGGCATATTGGCCATTTGGGATATCTGCCGGAAACTCGCAGCGTTTGACTAAACTCGGAAACAGGAGATATTGTGCAATTGTAGTTAGCTAAAGTAAAACTCTGTGCTTGGTTACTATGTGCGCAGGTTCAAAGTGTTTTATCCGCTTCTATTTATATGGCTGTATTTTAATTTCTTTCATAAATGTAACGCATCCGACACAAATAAAACTCAGTACACACAAAAGGTTAACACGAATGTTAAAAAGTACCTATGCAAACAAAAAGATACAAAACACAGATTGATATTCCCTAAAGAAAACATGTCATAAACTCACGTGTACACTGCACATAACGCTGCGTAGACCATATTTTGTTTTTACACTTGTATGTGATTTTACGCATCGAGACAAAGCCACGATCGCAGATGTAGTCTACTTCATCGTCGTTACTATAGACGGATTTCAGCGAGGTTTGAGAAATCTGCGCATTTTCTACTTTTGGAGGCTCAGGACAGACTGAAAGAGATAAACACAACAGAAAGCTCTGTCACGAAGCCATAATACTGCTTTATGTTGGTATCTGCTGTTCAATTCGAGTGTAAATGCTCAAAATGCCCTTACCGTTGGATGTCGTCGCATCTATATTGAAGCATATCCATAGGGATAAAATGGCCAGACTCGATCTCATTTTCTCTGAACTGTTCGTTGACTCTTGCTGGGAGAATTAGAAATCCACCAAAGTCTTTATCAAAGTTAATATTTGCCAGTTCTGGGCAGGACTTTTGTCTGTACTGTATGATGTTTAGGTGCAGGTATATACGGTAAACGCAGAGGTTGTGTGTATTTTAAATATATGTGTCACAAACGTAACAAGATACTCGAAACGCATTCATTTGGATTTGCTCAAGACTATGAATTCACGAAACGTGAACCTAAATGCCAACAACTGGACTTCTCTAGATCTTTAAGAAATATGAAGATTAATATTTGGATAAAATACACTTTTGAAATATTGAGTTTTATAGAATATTAGAAATATTGCTTTAGATAGGGCCTAGTCCATTTGTCATCTTAAATACTGGTTTGAATGCTCTGCAATATGTACGCTCCTAAACAAATGTTGCGTGTAAACTTGGAGTGCTCTTTGTATGGGATGCCCAAACACACATAACGCAGAATTGTTGTTGTACGGGGTAGAATTGTTGTTTTATGTGGTACAAAGTCAACTTAAATGTTCCTTGGTTTAAAAAAACTTGGCATTTTTTTAGGCAACTCGTAAACATGTGTGATCAATTCTGTGATTAGTTTTATCATGTCAGTCTACTGTGTGGCAATTGGTCAAGGGTTTTCAACCTTTGCGGACTGAGACTCATTACATCAACCTTGTTTAAAGTGCACAATACCATTGGTTTTTCTATCTTAAGTAAAGAAACCCCATCTATATGCAACATAATGCAACTTGATTAAGACAACTAGATAAAATAAAATACAAGACCACAATATGACTGACTAGTGTTTATGTAGTTCAAACTTAAATTAAGTGTAAAAAAGTCTAGATTAAATGCTCTGTAAATTGCTGGGGAGGCAAGCATCTAGACAAACGTACACCAAGATATACATTTGAGTCAGTATAGGAAACAGATGCGATTTCCACTATGCAAAGTTAAAAAAAAAAAAAAAAAAAAAAACCACTACAATTTGAAAGATATGTTGATCCCCATAATAATATTTTCCCACCTAGGGCACCAAATGAAATGTAACACAACATCATGGTTATTACCGTGTCCCAATAAAAGGAACAGGTTGGTAATTTTCATCCCGAAATGGCTGCAGATCTCCCATGTGGTCCATTTCTTTAGCTAGCATGCTTGCAATCAATATATAATATTTAAAATGTTATTTGCATTAATAGTGTAAAAAAAACATTTTAAAACTCAGTTCCTCTCAACAGGTTGATGGTTCTAGCATGACGGGCAGTGCCTAACATGAAACAACAACAAAAATAATATCAAGGCCAACTTTTTTTTTGGTGGCACCAAAGATAAGATGTTGTTAGTTCTACCTTGTGATGTCATTTACATAAACAATACATTATTTATAGATAATACCAGTAAACGTGACGTGGTGGGAAGTCCAACACTTGAGATGTACACAAATCATCAAACATCTAAAAAAGCTTTTTCGAATAAATGTATGTCTTATGTTAACAGGGTCACAGAAATAATCGTGAAAATATAAAAGGGAAAAAATGTAGCTTTTGGTGGATGTTTTACATGCAAATGTGATATACTGGACATGTAAAATTGGCAATGTACCAGTTACAAAATATGTAAAGAAGTAAATAAAAGTAATGTAAAGAATAGTATTTTATCATAATTATTTTTAAGAAAAACACTTAAATTAACAATTTTAAGCTTGGGAAGCACCGTTTAGGTCACCCTTTAGGATCCCTTATGTATCTTATCAAACTTTCCGAACTAAAAAGTCACCGTTTCGTAGAATGCCCATTTAATGATTTAACGTGTGACCTAAAAAGGAAATACATTTTAAAAAAATGTAATTTATGTACATGAAATCAATACTTGACTAATAAAAATAAGGCCTCATTTGCTACGTTTTTGGTTTGATTTGCTTTCGCGTCTGTGACGTTGTGTTTAGTGGTAGTATGAAAGTGATTGCAGATTAACAAATATCTCTCTTTTTGTATCTATCTTCATGCTTGAGATACATCTTATAATATACAGATTTTGGCATTGTTCCTACAACAGGTCGGTGCAGATCAATGTCTTTAAAAAATGTTTTTCAAAGTGTCTTTCAAACACTTGATCAATTTATAACTTCCGATATTTGCCAATATAGCTGCTCTGAGATCTTGACACATAATCCAGTTAAGGAGATTGAGACCCAGTCTTAATAAAGAGTCACTTCAGACCATTTCAAGTTTCATAATGTTGCATCTCCTCTTCCATGTTTTTCTGGAAAGTGGAATGATCATTGCAGAAGCTTAGGTTTTTGTTAAGTAACCCATTTTGGTTTTGATGTTTGTGTACGGGTCATTGTCCTTTTGAAAGATTAAACCTTGGCTCCTTCTATGACATCTGGCAGGAACAGTCAAGGTTTTATCCGTTGATGTTTGCTAGAATCCATGATGCCATCTGTTCAGCAACCCGATTTTGAGTGTTTTCAAATCACCCTAATTTCAAAAGAAAGAATAGAAGTTTGTGTACTGGATCCTATTGACTTTAATTCGTGTCCAAACTGTAGCTGAAGATAATATCAAAGTAGAAAGTGGATGAGTTTTACAAAATAAACTCTGTCTATCATTTTGTTACGCTTTAATTCAAGGCATTATTAAAATACAAGTTATAGACATCTTTTTGTGGTCACATGATTAAATCACGAGCGAGCGTGCATGTACAGGTCGCTCGCTCACTCTCTCTCCTTTTGTGTTTGTCATTATTAGTCTTCGGTTCTTAACACAGAAGAATAAGATGCGCTGTCGATGATTTCAATGCAATAATATACACAAACATCACTGAGTACATCACTTAGAGTTCCTGAAGATTAGATCTGAAAACAAACAAAGGGAATTACAACAACATTATATTATACTTATATATATATTGCTAATAGACATTTTTTACTAACCTAGATTATAACTTATATATACGTAACTTATATTGTTTATTTGACTCAAGAAATAAAAAAAATAAATGATTTATTTATCACGTTTAATATACAATAAAATATTAGAATAAATATCATTTGTCCATTAGCCAAACTGTTCCTCAAACACAGACCAGTTATATTTTCCCATTTCAGAGCTTTATATTTCGCAGTACCTCATTTGTTCATGTCCAAGAATTCTGGAAATGTCTTTGATTCACCTAATAAAAAGAATAAAAACACTTTACATTGTTGAATTATTTACTGCAATACATAAAGAGACGATTCCAAATCTCAAAACACGGTTCTGAAATTAGTGCAGATAAACTAACGCTTATTTATGAGATAATCCAAGAAATGTATGGACTCTAATGTAGGGATGCACCAATACCATTTTTTCCCAAATTATACTTGCTGATACTGATTCCGATACCTGTTTTAGCGGAAGAGGCAGTTTTCCAAGTAATGGTACAGTGAGAGTATAGTTTAAGACTGCTTCATTGTTATTACATAAAAACTGTAACAAAAAAAATCAACGTTTTCAAAGCACAAACATATCTAATAATTCCCCCCCAAAGTTTTTAATCCCTTACAAAGGTGTCAAAAAGCCACAAACACTTTTAAGTGTACTAACCATTGTGATCAGCACTATAATTGTGATTGCTCATGTGTGATTAGATAAGGATATTATTCGGAGCATTTGTACACTATCCTTTAAATTTTGCAAAATTTTTTACAAGATGTAAAGTAGTTGTTTGGCTCTCGGGTTCTCTCTTGTCATTTTTTCCATCCTGCAAAGGTTTGCTACGTGGCTGGTTGCTGAGTTTTACCATTACCTTGCAGCAAACTCATTTTTGAGTTTCAGTTTCATCAAATTACTCGAGTTATAAGAACCGCCTTTGGACCTATCCTTGATATGTTTGCCGAGCAAGGTTGCAGTATGCCATGGTTGTCATCATCAATTTTGAAAGCTATGATGTCACCATGTATCTGCCTTTGGTATCAGAGTGTTTTTACAAGTACAAGTGGTGAGCTCAGTATCGGGCCTGATATCGATATCAGTATCGGTGCATCCCTTATCCAATGTACTGTAGTCTGGGAATGTGAAAATAAAGGTCGGATGAACTCACAACTAGTTTTAATTTCTAACTGTCCATCAGAACATGACACTTTCAGATAAGGTCTTCTCCAGTATCCGACATTCCTTCCAGGGTTACAGTCAAGTCTTAGGTCTCTGTCGCTGTGCTTTACATATTTATCTGGGATGGGTTTTAAATTGTATTCGGTAGAAATCTCAGGTGTGATTTCGCAAGGCTCTACGAAAGAGAAAGACATGGAGCGCACATAATTAAAATAAACTTTTTTTTAAAATGGTAACCTCGGTAGGTGACTCACTCAGACATTTTGGAGGGGTACCCCATCTCCCATTATGACACTTGTAATATTCCTGTTGTCTGTTCAGTACAAAGAAAGACTGACATGCGTAGGAAACTTCTGTGATTATGTCATTGTTCTGTTTTCTGATGATGTAATCTCCATTTTCAAGATATGGTGGTGGTGGACAGATTTGACCTGAACAAATAGGAAAAGATTGTGTTAATGCAGCTTCCAAAAACATCTTATCCTCCAACACATACGGCCTAACAAGTTCTATTTCCGTATATATGATCCAATAGATCAAGAGCTATATTGAATACTGGCTGTAGTGACAGCAGGTTAAGCTTTGTCAATTATTAAAATATATATTGCATTTTACAATCCTGTGCAAAACGTAATGGCGCGCCAATATAACAGTGTGTCAGTACAACACGGACTTGAAGTGCTTTGAATACACTGTTGCTGCTGGAACTCACACACATTTTCGAGTGAATTATCTAAATAAATGAAGGTTATTTCGTATTGATCAATTCAAGTTAAAAAAAGTGATTCCTTTCTTTAGACCTCATTCTGGTTCACAAGCAACACAGCTCCTGCAACCGATGCCCAGAGGCCATTTCCAGTTGACTCGAACAACGATGCACCCGTGTAAATTAAAACAAGCACTTTGCTTTTGAAGTACAAGCTATGACGTTGGTCAAATGCAGAAGTTTAATATCCACCTTGTACAAACAACCTAATGGGTCACTTTATTGAAGGACAGACTAACCCAAAATCTTTTGCAATAAATGCCATAGATTTTTAAAGTTTTAAAGTTAAAACTATTTGAGCACAAGGTGTACGATTTAAATTATAACTCACTGGTGCAGACAAACCTCCCATGCCATGTTCCTTCCTGACACATGAAGGCTCCTTCTGCGATTTCATTGTACGGACTTATGCAGCTGTACCTTAACGTCTCGAAGTTGCCGTATGTGTTTTTGTCACTCAACGTCGTCATAAAGTTTCTTGTCGGTTTGAAGCACTCGTTTACCCCTTTGAAGCGGTAAATGGCAACATTTGAGATCACACGATAAATATACATTTCTTTCAAAAAGCATGTGAATACTATATTCGAAAATGGAGTTACAGATGCATCTCGGGTAATTCCAGGTTTCTCCGACACACTTAGCGGTGGCCTCTCCCATAAACGTAAATCCGTCATTACAACTGTATCGTACTTTTTCTCCACTTGAATATATGCTCTTGTTGCGTGTTTCGTGAAGCAGAGTGGCATTGTTTATGGTCAGAAGCGGAGTTAAACAGGCATCTACAGATGAAATGCAACACAATTAAAACAAAAATGATCAGTATATAGATTAGAGAGAGTTGACGGACATACTGTACCAGCACATAGGGGATCTGGCTTCCAGCCATCTTCTGTACACGTGGCCATGTTTGCCGTTTGACGATATCCAGGCAAACACCTGTAAGCGATTTTTTCCCCCAATTTCATATTTCCTCTGAAGTAAAAAGTTGGATAAGAAAGACGGTCGTCTTGTAGAATATTACATCTAATCTCTGAAAGAAGATTCACAGTCTTTAAATATTACTCAAGAGTTTACTCAACACAATAAATTGAGGCCAAGTGCAAAACGTAGCTCCGTAGGCTTACCCTCACATCTTGGATTTTTGTCCCATTCGCCATCGTTCTGACATGTAAATGTTCTCACGGCCTCCTTTGTAATAAAGATCCTGTATCGTTCATAGCAGGTGATTTGCAAAGTTTCTCCAACTTTGAAAGAAGTTTTCCCTTCTGGTGTAAACTTCTGTATTCCATATTTTGTTTCCCGGAGTTCACAGGTTTTTTCTGTTTATACCGAGTATAGAACATTTCACCCGTAGATTGATTAGATAATATAAAACATCAATTTTAAAAGCTTCATTTTGGGTTTTAAACTGTGTTAGTTCAGACAGGGATTTTAACATTCCAAGTAGTATCTCCCTCTTGTAAGAATTCAGACTTAAGATATAATGAGTGCATTATGTGTCATGTCTTAAATTTGTGCTGTAAATGATGATTTTAACTTTTTTGTCATAAAAGTAGAACTGATACAGCAACTCTATTCACTTCTGTTTCTCCTCATATATGGTTGAGCCAATAAGGTCTTATTGCATGGACGAAAAGCGTGCAAATAATGAAATAATCATTGAGGAAAATGTACTTAGTTTACAAACTGATGTAAGGTTTCTGTATATTTTAAACAAACCGCTTAAATGATTATCAAGTCAACTAAACATTGCATTACCTGCAGATGATCCAAATGTATTTAATCCTAAAATCAGACAGACGGTTTTAAAAAATATTTCCATTTCCAGCGCTGTGAGTAGTCCTGTGGTTAAACAAGAAACTGTGATTGAATAACTTTTAGTTTGCCAATATCTGATGGTCATGTCAGTGGTTTTCACAAAGTAAACATGTAAGAAGGGACGTAAAAAGACTCTAAACATGTAGGGAAGATTTCATCCCTTGGGCTTAAAGACTGTAAAATCTGGGTATTAATTTCAATTGTTAATTTTTCTTACACAAATAATAATAATAAGTATTAATCATGTTTAAAAGGTGCCGTTCTTCGTTATTTCAAATGTCAGCTTTAATTAGTGTATAATGTTGCTGTTAGAGTATAAGTAATATCTGTCAATTTAAAAAGCTCAAAGTTCAATGGCAAGCGAGAAACCGGGCGATTTGGACTACATCCGTTACTTCTTGCTTTAGTGACATCACTATCAAGGTTAACGACCGTCCACAGGAACACACAAGAAAGGAGGCTTCGTCTTGTTGCGCTCCCACGAAGAAGAGGAAGATTTTTTTGTTTTTTGTTGCCTATCCAATCATCTTTTTCCTGCTTTCCGAAAGATCGATTATTACAATTTATGTTTGTGTCACTGTGTTCTTGAATATTAAAATAAACATGTGAATCTATTTGCAACACATTTTACTGAGGACAGCTTCCCCAATCTTAATCAGTTAAATTCAGGATTTGCTTATGCACCGCAACCTGTAAGTATGTTTTATTATTTAATTTGGTGCGTTTAACAGTTTCTGTAACTAACTACACAAAGGGCAATGCTGTTTAGCTTTGTTAACTAGAAGGTAATTGAGAAAAGTGTACTTAAAGTGTATTTATACAACTGGACACCATCAATTGTTGCTGTTTGTAATGATCAGTTTAAATTATTTGTTCATTATATCTATTGTTTACTGTTTAAGCAGACACAGGAATGTTAAGGCATTGTTCCAAAAGTCGTGGTTGCACAGGTTCTATTCGATCCTCTTCATCTATGTTCACCAGTACTGATTCCAGATCAAATTGATAGGGTAAAATAACATATACGGGTAAAAAGGTTTGAAATTAAAGACATGTTTACAATAAGATTGAGTGTATTCATCAACACGTTATGGTTAGAGGGGTCACCTCTCCGGGCATGACGTGCTTAGCTATTGTCGAATCGCAAAACTGGAACCACTGACCCAATTTGTTACGTAATTGTTACGTAATTCTGAAGTAGGGAATTCATCACAATGGGGAAGTTATAAGCCGTTTTGATGACAGTGAATTTTAATATTGCTAAAGACGAATTTTATTTGCACACTTTAGACACAATCAAAGCTTAAAAAACACACTAAGAACAGCGACTTTAAAACTAAATTTTTAAAAGTATGCAAGTTTCACAGCTCATCTGAAACATCTTCAGTCACACCTCGAGCCTGTGTAACTTGTTACAGAAGACCAGACCTAAGGATGGATAAGGATGGATGAACCCTCAATGCTCATGGCAAGAACTTTACCTTTTCCCCTTCCCTAGCTACCTGACAATGAATGGCAGTCAACCCTCATCACTCCATCCCGACACTATAAATATCTTGTCATGCCTTTTGAATAAGTCTAAGCACCAGCCATTTACAAAGTGTCATAAATGAAATTTTCAGATACACACTTGATCAGTTGATCATTATTTATATTGATTGACTGGCAGAGCAGAACTACTACATGGGAAATCGTGAGTTACTTGCAATCAAGCTGGCATTGGAAGAGTGGCATCATTGGCTAGAAGAATGCAAGAATCAGTTTCAAGTAATCACTGAACACTGGAATAATGAGTACTTGGAGGAAGGAGGAAGCCAAATGCCTCAATTCTTGACAGGCCCGATAGGCTTTATATTTTAATAAATTCCATTTCACTGTGACTTACCGGCCTGGAACTACAAATGCCAAGCTTATCTTGTTAATACCATCCAGATCCCAAGACTTCTGATCCATGCCCCATACTCCCTCCAGCCATGTTTGTTAACCCCGGAAATAGCCACTGTATATCAGCCTGCTTTGCTGGGATGTCCCAACCGCAGGACCTTCGCACCATCAAAATTTCGAACTGTTCTCATCAACTCAGCACACCCTGTTCTGGGATCTGGACACCCAGGTTGCTAAGGGACTCTGTTCCACTTAGGTTACCAGAAAGCAAGCTCATGCCCCTAACCATCCCACACTGTCCCTGGTCTCACCATAGATTTCGTTACGGACCTGACAACTTCCTCTGCATTCAAGTAGCAGTCGATAGGTTCTCCAATGCCTGCAAACTGATTCCCATGTCCAGTCTCCCCACTGCTATGCAAACTGCTGCATCTCTCTTCAACCAAGTTTTCCAAGTACATTGTAATTTTCTAGAGGGCATCACATTTTTTACAAAAGAAATTTTATTAAAATGTATTAAAATACCCAAAATAATTACCAGGCATGTAGATATCAATATTACACACTTATCTAAACAGTTTATCAGCAAAGAAAAGGATCGGATGAGTTGCAGTTCAGGTAAATTATAACCATCATCAACTAAGTCAGGTCCTTCAGAATGAAGGGAAGCACGGATTCATCTGTCTGACTTTTTTAGGAAGGGACTAAAGGTCCTGGTGAGTGCGGTGTAGAACTGCAATTTGGCCAAGATGAGTTGATCCTTCATGGCTGCTGTATCTGTGTCATAAGATGCAAAAAGAGAGAGGCAGACAGAGAGGCAGGACATTTAAACACCAGCACCAGGGTAAGGACACAGTCACATACCTATTCACTACATTTAAGAACTGGCCTTTCTCTTCCGGCATTTCGAGAGTTTCTTTGATTTCACAGCTTCGATGTGAAAGAGCAGTGAACTCTACACAATGGGAAGGTTTTTCACCCAATGATGGGCACAGAAAGAGAGGGGGAACATGGTACACTTGATTACTGTGATGTAATCCTCTCTCTTGGTGTGCAGATTGAGGAACAATGTGGGCATTGCTTTCAACAACTTCTCCAGCTGCCATGCAGTTCAATGCATTGTGAAGCGGGTATAGAACACAGCTCCACACAAATGAGTTGAGCATCTGAAGATTTTGTTGCAAAACTTAAAATTAGAAACTAATTTCATCATTTATTTCAATTGGAGATTGTTTTGTAAAGCACATATTGCACCCATGCATCCATTTTTTTTACTGTAGCTCTGTGAAATTGTTTGTACAGTAAAGTGCACTACAAAAAAACAGCATAATTTTATTTAATAATAGATCCCATTCACCCTCCCCAACAAACAGTAATAGCATTCTAAACTGCACACCTCCATACCACTCAGCGTATTCTTTCAGGAAATTGAGATGGACACTTATAAGAGTAAGAGGACTGGATAAGCACATATTGTAAAACTAAATAATTAGTCATGTAATGTTGCAGAAGAGTGTATGCACACAAGTTGAGTCTATCAATACAAATCGATGAATTTTTTAAATAAAATAAAATTATGCGACAGTAGGTCAGATATCTGGACTAAACCTGTCCCTTGTTCCAGAAGTAGACGTGCACATCCAGCTGTTTGATTTTATAGTCTTCTTGAGACTCTCATCAAACATCATATGGAACGGCTATTTGTTGAGTTGGGACAACAGTTCTCTTTTTAATTGTGATTAGCTAAACCAAACTCCAAACTTGGCTATGTAAGCTGTTTTGTGGGGACCGCAAGTATACTTTTCAGCGAAGTCAGAGTCAGGTAATATGCACTTGAAAAGCTCTGAGATACCCTAATTTCCATTGTAGGACTGTTGTTTCGCGATTGTGTTAAGAGTCCACAACACCTTAGCTTTCATGGTGTTGAGCCAAAAGCTGTGGGCAGATCCACTCTAGTTGGGGTCATTGCTGGTGGGTCTACAGTGCTGTTGCTTCATGCAAATTAGCAGCAAGCTGGCTAACATAAGTTGGCTGAAACACACAGGCAATAAAAGAAGTTTGTTTTTGTCCATTGAGAGCGTTAATGTACTTGGACGACATGGCATGAGACTCAAATACCTCAATTTCCATTGTGCCTAACTTAATCCTTGCGTATGGTGTAAAAAGGCTCAAAAACGTGTCCACTGGTTTTAACCAACGAAGAAATTAGTTTTTATCCAGCCATGCTGTTCCCTGAGAAAAATGAATGAGACATCGCTGGACCGCCTGCTCACTTTGCGATCCGTCGCAATTATATTCAGTCGAAAGATTCTGAAGAACTGCTGCCCAGATACTGCATTATATAGGGCCGCTAGGCACGCCCCTCAGTGCCATCTTGGCCTTACATTGGCCAGTTCAAGTTCAAGTTTCACTTGCGTTGTACAATAAGGCTTCAGGTAAACGTTCAAAGAAGGGGATTCCCCGAGCGTATTCCACGCAATGTCTCATTCCCTCTTCTCAGTGAACAAAGGTTAAGACAGTAGCCAGAGACAATTTTTCACTTTACGGTTTTTATGGTGACGCGTCATTACTTGTCACAAAATATTCACAAATTTGTTATATATGCCATGAATAAGCTGATATAGATTTACAATAAGTTAATTCATCCACTTCTACTGTAATACATAAAAAGTCAGTGGCTGGTGAACTGATAGAAAACTTCAATTCAATTCACTTTTATTGTCACATCACCACGGCACGTGTGCCCTGGTGAGTGAAATTCTTAGGAGCTTGCTCCAAAAACAGCGCAGTACATGTAACATATAACATGTAACATATAGTGCAGAAACTTTGAAGTTACTTGAAGAATGTGTTTCTGATATAAATAAAAAGTGTCTAATTATAATGGAAAGGATTATTTTTGCCCCTTTCTTTGCAATCAGTGTGTCTTTTACAAACTCTTAAGCGTCTCTGTCGCGGATGTAACCCGATCCTTCAGACATGTAAATATCAGTAAAGCTGTGGGTCTTGATGGAATCCCAGGCCGTGCTCCGAGCATGCGCATGCCAGCTGGCCGGTGTCTTCACAGACATCTTCAACCTCTTCTTCTGTCTGTCTGTGGTTCCTTCATGATTCAAGACATCTACCATTGAGAAACTCATCAGAAACTACATCTGCTCTGAACTGCCCGCCGCATTGGACCCTCTACAATTTGCATATCACAGCAATCGCTCCACAGATGACGCCATTACTTTCACCTTACACACTGCTCTCTCCCACCTGGAAAACAAGAACTCCTATGTGAGGATGCTGTTTGTGGACTACAGCTCAGCATTCAACACCATAGTGCCTTCCACAGTTGTTTCAGAAGCTCCAGGATCTTGGTCTGAACAGATCTCTGTGTAACTTGATCCTGGACTTCCTGACAGGCAGAAGTCAGGTGGTCAGAATGGGCAACAACACCTCTACCTGTACTCCCTGTACACACACGACTGTACAGCCATGCACAGCTCCAATGTGATTGTCAAGTTTGCTGATGACACAACCGTCATTGGCCTGATCACCGACAACGATGAGACGGCCTACAGAGAGGAGGTGAGTACCCTGACTAAATGGTGTCAGGTGAACCACCAACACAGTGTCTCACTCAACACTGACAAGACCAAGGAGCTGATGGTAGACTTCAGGAATGGAGCAGAGAACACACACCCATCACTATCGGCGAGACACCTGTGGAGCGGGTGAGTAGTTTCAAGTTCCTCGGCATCAACATCAGCGAGGATATCACCTGGTCCATTCACACCAACGTAGTGCTGAAGAAGGCACAACAGCGCCTCTTCTTCCTGAGAAGGCTGAGGAAGTTTGACATGACCCCCAGCATCCTTAGAACATTGTACACCTTCACCATAGAGAGCATCCTGACGAGCTGCATCACTGCCTGGTTTGGTAACAGCCATACTTGCACCTGTAAAGCTCTGAAAAGGGTCGTGCGAACTGCCAACCACATCGTTGGAGGCAAGCTTCCCTCCCTCCAGGACATCTACACCGGTCAGTGCTTAAAGAAATCCCGAAAGATCATCAGGGACTCCAGCCACCCACCTCACAGACTGCTCTCTATTCTGCCCTCAGGAAAACGTCTCCGCAGCATCCGCTCACGAACTAGTCGACTGAGGGATAGCTTTTTCCCTCAGGTTATCCGATTCATGAAAAATCAGAAATGATACACCCGCAGCACACTCCCACATACAATATGTCACACACTGCACTTTAACTCCAAAGTTTAACACTGGACAATATATACCCACTGCACTTTATACAACAGTCTACCTTCATCTTACGCACAACTACTTACTGTATTAGGACTACGTCCACTCTGCTGCACCTTAACATATTTTATGCACACCTTGATTACATTATGCAGAATGTGCACACTCTGTGTTTGGTGTTTAATGTCTAGTGCTTAATGTATGTATGTACACACTGTGTTGAATGTTTCGACTGTTTTTGCACAATAGTACACTGTGTGTACTGATAATATGTATGTGCATATTGCACACTGTCCAATGTTTGAAGTCTGTACTATATGTTACATGTTGCCTGTACTGCGATCTTTTTGGAGCAAGCTCCCAAGGATTTCCCTCACCAGGGCACATGTGCCGTGGTGATGTGACAATAAAAGTGAATTGAATTGAATTTTTTTTTAGTAGTTTTATGTCTGAAATCTAAAGTAAACGGTATGTTCTTGAAAACATTGAAAAGTTGCGATGACAGTTCTGAGCGCGTGTCAACATTTGAATTACACGTCATGCCCTTACCAGATGTGATCATGCACTCCAGGAACCAGCCTAAACAGATCAAACCTGCGTGGTCATACGTGCCAAATAATTAAATTAATTGCATAAAAAATATATAGGGCCTATACATTTTTTCCCACTCTTAGTTGGAAATCATCTTGCGACCTGCGCTGGGGTCAGATAATTAACATTAGCCCTTTGAGGAGTAAGTTTGTCTTCAGACTTGGCCAAGTTCTAGAAAATTTTTTTTGGTCAAGCTGTCTAGAAAAAGGGTACAAGCTGAAACACAAAGATTCATTAAAATTTTAGAACTTTATCTGCAAGTTTCCACAGATATCTAATGTCCATCACTGGTTGCCCGGTCATTACCAAACTCCATTGCAAAGTAGCTATTTACTCCACATTGTTTTCCATAACAGCAGTCTGAGTACTCACAGCACTACCCACCATTGTTTCAAACTAAAAGTACTGGGGCTTTTTAGCATTGACCGTTTTTAACAATGGTTGATACCACAGGGCCCCACCTTTTGTTTTCTATTTCATGTTACCATTTTCCCCATTGTGGGTGTTTTTGTTTACTCCATTCCTCTGCCTGCATCTTGGTTCTTCCACTATTTGGAACTGTTCCAAACTGTCAATAAAGACCGGTAATCAACACTTAACCAATTCACCTTGATGACCACATAATCATTTGGTATTAACTATTTTTATTTGCAGGAGATATAGGCCTGTATTTATAATATTACGAATGAAATGTGCGTTATTTGAAAGAAAGTTGAGGTGTGTGACATTCATTATATTGCCCCGCCTCCTCTTCCACAACTTACAGATTCTTTGTAAGGAACATATTCAGCAACTAGGCAGCGCCAATTTGCCAATTCCTTGAAAATCTGCTTTGTGACACATAGGAATTTTTTAACTGCTCGTGCTGCAGCCACAAATGTGTCACAAAAAAATTATGCCACAGGTGGCTGCACAGTCCCCTGTACCTAAAACCGCTACTAAATATGAGTGCGCTAAATAAAAAAGAAAGTTGGCTTGAACCGTATTCTACAACAGCCGATGCAATAACATATCGTAACATCACTTAAGTAACATTACATAAACAAGAACCTTTATTTCAAACATTCACTCATTTTGTTACATGACAAATTTAATTTCAGGAAAGGATTTTTTCTGTTTGTCAGTCGCTTTTAAAATTACTATCTAATTCACTCATCAAACGTAAATTGGTTAGTAACAGTATAGGTCAGCAAAAGGCTCACATTATACAATTTCAACTAAACAACTGCCTCCGTAATGACAGCTCGTCCGCTTTCACTGCCCTCAATAGGGGCACAGCTTGGGGGTATACGGTAATCCCACCAGCAGAGCGCGCTGTTGTGACACATCTGTGTTCCTGGAGGGACAGACTGAAGCTCCCCTCCAAAGAATGCAGACTCTCCTTGTCCTTAATGGCGAGGGCTTATGCCGCAGCGGGGCAGGCTGCATCTTTCTTCATCTTATGGCCATTATGTAACAGGCAAAACCTTACAGGAGACCAATGAAGGGGGACCTGACCCAGCCACCGTACGTGAGTAATTCCCCTCGGGTTAATGCATATGAGACCGCTGCAGCACAGGCTACAGAGAAAGGTTCAGAAGACGGCGTGGCATCAGGCGGGTTGTGAACATGCCTCTGAACCAGCGCACCCTGGCCCCTTAGTCCTCTACAACCCTTTTATGAGCAGGAGTACCACTCCTTCAGGTATTGAGGCCCTAGAGCTTATGGCAGTACGTCTGGCCCTCAAGAGGTTCAGACCTCTTATTCGGGACAAACATTCGTTCAGTCAAAGTACATCAACTGTTGCGTACATACTCATCTATGTGGTGTACACTCCGTCCTCATTTGGAGTCAGCAGGTGGTGAAATCCCTGCCAGACATCATGTACAGAGTGTTCTGAACTTGACAGTCAATATGCCCTTGCGTCAGAGACCCCTGTCGGGAGAGTGGTGACTCCACCCCTGTGCTGTCCAGCTCAATTGGGAGCACTTCGGTCAGGCACTGGTAGACCTGTTCGCCTCCCTGGACTCATCCCATTGCCTGCTTTGGCACGCCCAGTACGAGTGCTCGGATGCCTTAGCACACAGCTGGCCCGCAGGACAGGTGGAATTATGCCTTCCCCCCAGTGAGCCTCATTGCACTGGTCCTGTACTGGCCCAACCATGGTTCTCGGTGCTCATGACTCTGAAGACCACTCCAACCTGGCCGATTCCCCTTGACGAAGGACCATATATCTCATGGATAGGGCGCGTTGTGGTACCCCAGACCAGACCTCTGGGACCTCCATGTCTGGCTCCTGGATGGGATGGGGAGCTTCTGAGTGGACTACAATAGCGGTCACAGGTACCCCTGTCAAGCCGGAGCCCGACTACTCGGTATATGAACACCTTGAAGTGGCGGCGCTTCTCGTCTTGGTACTCCTCATGTGAGGACCCCCGTAGGTGCGGGATCGGAGTCGTGTTGCCCTGCCTCCTAGAGGGGCTCGAGCACAAGCTCGCCCCATCCACTTTGAAAGTGTATGTGGCCGCCATAGCGGCCAATCCTGATCTGTCTGGTGGGAGACAAATATGACGGCACGACCTGGTGACTAGATCCTGAAGGACCCGTAGCAGGTGTATCCACCCTGGCCACGCTCTGTACCCTCTTGGGACTTTCCTGTTCTTCTAAAAGGCCTCAGTAGTCCCCCCTTTGAGCTTTTGAAGTAGACTAATCTTCCTCATGTAACGATGATGACAGTTCTCCTTGTTGCGTTCACTTTCATCAAGAGGGTCGGGGACCTACATGTACTTTCGGCATCCAGTGAGTGCCTCCAGTTTGGGACGGCTAACTCTCACGTTATCATTAGAACCCGGCCCCACCTACGTTCCCAAGGTTCCCACTACTCCCTTCCGGAACAAGGAGGTGAGCCTGCAGGCTTTCCCTACTTGGGAGGAAGACCCAACCTCTTCCGTCTTGTGTACCGTATCTGCCCTGCACCTTTACATAGACCGCATGCAGAGATTCAGAAGCTCTGAGCAGCTGTTTGTCTGTTTTGGAGGCTCCTTCAGGAGTTTCTACAAGCCCCAGGTGGAGTCAGTCTCTACTCGGGTTTTGCAGAGCAATCGTTAAGGACTTGTGGGTGTACGTCTGCAAAAGCGCTATCTCCCCTACATAGGTGAGCGAGAGCACTCCCATTTTAGCCTCCCTACTCTACCCCTCAGGTCTAAGTAAAGGTACATTATCCTTCACCTAGTGGTTTGAATTGGATCCCCTTTCAGCTACACAACGTAGAGAGACCGACTGCAAGGGAAGGTCTCCAGTTATGTATGATAACCTAGGTTTCCTGATGGAGGAAACGAGATGTCTGTCTCCCTTCAGCCAATGCCTGCACTCCTCCAGTGCCAACTTGATGGCCAGAAGCTCTAAGTTGCTGATGTCATAATTACCCTCCGTGGGGTTGACCTTGCGGGAAAAGAAGGCACAAGGATGGAGTCTGGTGGCAGGGCTGTGCACAGATCCTTTGAAGGGCATGTGCTGAAACTAAAAAAGTGCACCCCCTCCCTTTTTTATATCAAGATTATTTAATAAGCCTGCATAAAAGGAAGAAATGGTCACATTTTCATGACAAATTCAATAACTCAAAATAATAGTCTCAAAAGCTTAAGATTTATTCACGATTAATAACAACCACAATAATAATATTAGATAATATAGATAAACAGGGTTTTAAGGGCTTCTTTAAACCTAATGAAATCAGCAACCTTAAATATGCCATGTGCTTGAAGATGTTTATGACTTCACTGTGATCCACTGGGATTTCCCTCTCTATGGCTATGATGAGAAGATCTGAGACTCTCTCCTCTGAGCAGAGGCTTCCGAGTTTGTTGTTAATTAATCTCATTTTTAAAAGGATCTCTCCACAGTTGCAGTTGATACAGGTAGGGTGGCATATACTTTAAGCATTTCTACCAGTGTAGGGAAAGCGTGCTGATCACTAGTTTCTTTTAGAGTGGAAAGAATACTCTTTATGCCACTTGACTTGAAGGTGGTATTTTAAACCTTCAGCTCTGTCTTCAGTAGCTGCTCCTCCTTAACACTATAAAAGTTACAGAGTGTGTGTATGGCTTGTACAGACTCTGGGTATGGTGTGCCCCCACAGTTGTCATGAACTGTCAGTCTGTGGAATGACTGCAGTATTTTCCCTGTTGGCATCATTCCATCTACTTTAAATCTTCTTCTGAGTTCCTCTGTGATTGTATCCAGGAAAGTGAAAAACACCTTGGTCGGTAGAACTCCTCAACAGTTTTGAAAAGTATGGCTGTTTTGAGCAGCTGTGGTACTATGAAGGTATCGTGCTGGCATTTTCCTTTTCCTATCCTGGCCAGAAGGTACTGTGGGAACGTCGATACCTGCATCTTCTGCCTTTTCAAATACTTGCTGGAATATGGTTTTAAATGAAAAAACATTTTAAATACTTGACTCATACATAAACATACATAAACAGTGTCTAAATGCTTTATGACAGTGAAAGGCAAAACATTTTATAATTCGGGATGTTCAGTTTAAATAGCGTCTGTGCATTCATTTTCAATTTGTTGATGTTTGTTTACTTTAAAAGTGTTTCTGCTTTCAAATTCAATCAAGTCAACGATAACGCTGTAAATGAGGTAACCCCTACTAAGCAAGCCAGAGGGGACAGTGGCAAGAAACCAAAACTCCATCGGTGACAAAATGGAGAACAAACCTTGGGAGAAACCAGGCTCAGTTGGGGTCCAGTTCTCCTCTGACCAGACGAATCCAGAAGTTCAAGTCCAGACTGCAGCAGAATGGAGAAGTAACATCTATGTGCTGTGGTTGTATCCCGATGATTGTTAGAGGCGAGGTCTTTGCAGGGGATTGGTATCCATGGTGTTCTGGTCTTTCACGTTCATGGTGTTTGAGGGCTGTAGAGGGCTTTCCTAGTTCTGGACCCACCATCTGGTCCAGATACATACTAACTGTACATCTGTACATATAGCCTGGCTGTTGTGGCTCGGGGTAAAGCTAGGCGCAGATGGAGAGCCAGTTTGCATCTTACTAGATTTTAACCAGTAGGTCAATTCCTGGCTGCAGCAGAGTCGAGAAGAATCATCTGTTTCCTGTGGTCCAATCTGATGGTCATATGAGGCAAGTTCTTGCAAGGGATCTGCATCTGCATCTGCATCTGCATTCTAGTCGTCCTGGACTCCGCTGTACATCCGGGCCGTAGGGGTCCTTTCTCCCCCATCTGGTCTGGATACGAACTGGATCCTGGTGACTGCAATGCCATCTGACAAGGATATGGGCTGGATCCGGTGGCCCCAATGAGCTCGGAAGAAGAGTGAAACAGACCAATATTAGCGTAGATCACA
The DNA here is from genome assembly GCA_033220385.1 of Triplophysa yarkandensis. Lineage (NCBI taxonomy): Eukaryota > Metazoa > Chordata > Actinopteri > Cypriniformes > Nemacheilidae > Triplophysa > Triplophysa yarkandensis. The sequence continues at coordinate 2,838,851 of CM065674.1, forward strand.
TTTTTCAAAAGTTATAGCAAATATATTGTGTGTTGTGGAGACTGTTCCTGGTTCGGCTTTTCTTAATTAATGCAGCCTTAAAATCCTTTTACATTTTGAATATTGGAAGCATGTTCGTATTTATGTGTAAGCAAGGTTAAAGAGATGGATTTTTAATCTAGATTTAAACTGCAAGAGTGTATTTGCCTCCCCAACTCTATTAGGTAAGTTATTCCATAGTTTAGGCGCCAAGTAGGAAAAGGATCTGCTCCCCGCAGTTGATTTTGATATTCTAGGTTTTATCAAATTTCCTAAGTTTTGAGAACGCAGCGAATGTTGAGAATTATAATGTAAAAGGAGCTCTTTAAATATTTAGGTGCTAAACCATTCAAGGCTTTGTAAAAAATAAGCAAGATTTTAAAATCTATACGATGTTTGATAGAGAGCCAGTGCAGTGTTAACAGGACCAGAGTAATATGGTCATACTTCCTGGTTCTTGTAAGAACTCTTGCTGCAGCCATTTTGGACTAACTGTTTGTTAACTAAGCATGCAGAACAACCACCCAATATTGCATTGCAATAATCCAACCTTGAGGTCATAAATGCATGGATTAACATTTCTGCATTTGACATTGAGAGCATAGGCCGAAATTTAGATACATTTTTGCGGTGAAAAAAATGCTGTTTAACAAATGCTCGATACGTGGTTTTTAATGAGAGATTTTTATATCAACTATGCATTCCATTAGTTTTTTTAATTGTGTGTGTTTCCCCAGGTAGTGAGGAAATATAGAGCTGAGTATCAGCAGCATAACAGTGGAAGCTGACACCATATTGCCTGAAGATAGTTCCCAAAATTCACATGTATAGCGTGAAGAGTAGCGGGTCTAGACCTGAGCCTTGAGGCACTCCATATTGATCTTGTGATCGATATAATAGCTCTTCATTTACTGCTATGAATTGATAGTGGTCAGTTAGATATGACTTAAACCACGCTGATGCACATCCATTTATGCCCACAAAGTGTTGAAGTCTAAGCAAAAGAATGTCGTGGTCAATAGTATCAAAGGCAGCACTAAGATTCGGTAACACTAATAAGGAAATACAGCCACGGTCGGATGAGAGGTGAAGGTTATTTGTAACTCTAAGGAGAGCAGTCTCGGTGCTATGATATGGTATAAATCCTGACTGGAAATTCTCACAGATATCATTTTTCTCTAGAAATTAGTTTATTGTGAGGATACTACCTTTTCTAGAATCTTGGAAAGGAGTGGGAGATTTGAGATTGGTCTATAATTAACAATTTATATTAAATAATACATCTTATTAATTGCTAATAATAGTGTAAATATACATCTTCAAAGTTTCCTGTCGAATGTATTTATGCATCAGAGGTTTATTTACCTGTTTTAAAAAATAAATTCATGCAGTCTCCTTTCAAAGATTTTCAGTCGTCTGCTGAAAGTTGATTTTCTGCTCATGTCTGTTTGCGGACAAACATTGCGCAACATCTTAACCAATCCAAATACACAAAGTGCTTTTATAAGTCTTTCTATAGCATACAATCTGCACAGGGTACAAAACTGAAATGCATGAAACATATAAAAACCCATTAGAGAATATAAAGTGTTGCATGCACATTTGCTGATGAAATCTATAGAACACTAGTGTGAAGATCAGTGTGTTTAAGTGAAGACAAAATTAATCTACACAGATGTTTAAAAATCATTGTACACTAACTGCCTTGACTCCGCTGAACACGAAGTGAATAAAATAATTAAAGATGGAAACAAATTGAAAATTGAATGAAATCATATAAAGTCATGACTGATATATTCATTTAAAATTGAAGATAGAGCAGGTGTGTTTGTGTGTGTGTGTGTGTGTGTGTGTGTGTGTGTGTGTGTGTGTGTGTGTGTGTGTGTGTGTGTGTGTGTGTGTGTGTGTGTGTGTGTTTGCGAGCGTGTGTGTGTGTGTATTTGAGGGAATTTGAACAGTTTTCCATTTGTGGATAAGTAGACCCTCAACACTCGGAACGTGCCACTTTTTTATGTAATATATTAAGCAATTGGAGAATGTTTTATTAAAAGTAAAATGTTATTCCGTCATCCTTTTAAGTTGAACTTCTCTGCTCCTGTGTGTAAATAAAGCTAAATTATAAAGAAAAATTACTCAGTTTAAATGTGAATCTTTATTATGATTTATGTGAGTTTATAAAGATTAAATAACAACATAAAATGATATGATATGCATGTAGATTAAAGCGACATAAATGCATTTGTGTGTTCTTGTCGATGTGTGTCCGTCCACCTTTTACTTTGGTTCCATCGGAAATCTTTAGATCCAAATTAAACAAAATGCTTTCATTATGAATAACAGCGATTCTTTAACGTTGTTTCATTACCTCACTGTTCACCCGAAAAGTAATTTTTTACATCACCTAAAAAGAAAAACGATATTACAATGGATATTGTTGACAAAGTTATTATGGTAACATATGTTTCTTAAGTAAATGCAAGAGTGATCTGAAATCAAATCCGTTTAGATGTCCGTGCATGAAAACAGGAAAACGTGTACTCACATTTTTGATCAATTTCCAACTTCCCGTCAGAGCAAAACACCCCCACTTTCCCCGATCTCTTCCAATCTCCAATATTCCATCCACGTTTACAGTGAAGTTTAACCTCTTCACCACTGTGAGCGATGTAGTCACCTAGGACAGGTTGGATGTTGAGCTCCATATAAATCGCAGGCGTGAGTTTGCACGGCTCTAAAATAGACAAACTGATTAAACACACAGAATTAACATTCATAGTTAGATTAAGTAAATCCGGGGATTAAAAACTTACTCAAACATTTTGGAGGGGTGTCCCATACCCCATTCTTACAACTGTACTCTTTCTGGGATTTACTCAGCACAAAGAGATGTTGGCATTTGTATGACACACTTGTGATGACACCACCAGTCTTATGCTCTCGGTAAATATCTCCATCCTGAATTGAAGGTGGTGGGCGACAAGTGAGGCCTAAAAAGCGGTTCACAAAACTTCAGGCATTCTAGGTGTATATGACTTTCTTTTTCAGATGAGTACAGCATTGTATTCTTTAAGTATAGCATTCATCAACACCTTACAATGACCTGGATTGGATTTAAAACATCTCAAATGCGACAAGTCACTGAATACATTGAATACATTGCTGAAACTCACTTGTACAGTCAATTGTTCCATTCCATTTTTCATTTTCACACATTAAAGTTCCTCCTGGAGATTTGTCATATGGTTTTTCGCACTTATATGTCAAAACCTCAAAGTTATTGTATAGGGATTTAATGTTTGACAGCGTCACAAACTGATAACTCTTTGTCGGACTGGCACACTGAGGTTTTTCTGCAATGAAATGACTAATTTGTAAAATGTAATAAAAAATATTCATGTAGGAATGTGTATGCATAAAAATGTTGGATTTCTATACATATACATTTATATCAAATTTGACTCACTACTGCATTTCGGGTAAATCCAGGTCTGTACTTCACACTTAGCGATGGTATCTCCCATAGATTCATAACCATTATCACACCGATAGCGTACTGTGTCTCCGTGTTTATATTTTCTTCCGCGGCTGTTTTCATTTATCAGGATGGCATTGTTTTTTCTCTGAAGAGGATTTGAACATAAAGCTAAAACAATCATAAACAGATTAAACAGTTGGTGAGATCTTGTTTTAGAGACCGAATTGTCGTACAACCAAAGAGGTCATAAATGCCAACTCACCCTCACATGTTGGTGCTCTTACCCAAACTTTATTCAGGCAATAAACCTTTTCATTGCCGTTCATTGTGATACCTGGATGACATTTGTAGATAACATGGGATCCAGATAAATATCGTTCTTGAGTTTGGGAGATGATGACTGCATTTGTAACTCTTGGAGGACTGTCACAACTCTGCTCGTCCACTGGAAACAGACAAGAATGAGAGTCCGCTGGCCGAAAACTCGAAACAAGAGTGTCGACTAGGTCGACTTAAACACTCTAAGTCACATGTGTGCACACAAAATACAACTAACTAATTTAAAATCGTTGTTTGCTTTTAAGTAAAAATATTTTACAAATATAACATTATGTATAATTAAATGATGCTGTTCAAACCTCTCTTTAATTCATTGTTTTCGTTATATTTATATTATTTTTAATTATCAATATTCTGTAAGTATTTTGTAAAGGAAATATTGTAGTAGAAAATAAGACTTATGAAATACATTTTCTAAGGACAACATTTTCAAAACCGCAAAAAATAAATCACAATAATATGATATGGTACCGTCCAATAATCCTGATATGGACTGTGCCATAACTTTGGCTGGCTGAGTTTACCGTGCTATAATTTACCTTTTTCAAAGTCGCTTCAATTGCTCCGTATGCGTGCAAACTGGCAAAAGCCTTACAAGAGCCCCATCCCCAGATTAAGGTTAGTCTTTATTGATTGATGATTGGATCTTTTTTACTGGAAGATGGGACTTTTTTCCTTCATTTCCTTCCTCCTATTTGTTTATTAGGTAGCAAGTATTGTCAAAAACTGGCTCACCTTTACAGTTTGTTTCATGCCATTTGCCGTTGATGCATCCAATAGATTTGAATGATGATTTAAACCCTGGATCACACGTGATTTCTGCAACTTCTCCAGCTTTTGTTTCTATTAGATGTCCATGTGCAACTCTTGGCAAAACACCACATTTGTCCTCTTCTGTAAGCCGACAGTACACATTTTCATGAAAGAACACATTCAAACCGTACCACCGAGCTACGAAATCTGAATTTGGAGAGACTCACCAATACATCGCGGCTCATTTGACCAAGCACCTTTAATGCACGTGGCTGTACCCCACCATTTCCCAGAAACAGGTTTATAATCTTTTTTGCACGAATAATAGATATTTCCATTTGTAGGAGGATCTCTGTATATGAACCCATTTTTCAAACTTGGTACAACGCAGGATCCTTCCTTTTCTGTACGGAAAAGAATTTCACAACGATTTGGCTTATCAGTTCGCGACTACTATAGAAGTTCTTTAGTGGTTAGTTGCAAACATTTTTACAGATACATTTTCAGCAGGCATCAAAACAGTTCTTTCATTTTAGCAACAATCTGCTTGAAAATAAAGTCTAGTATCAGTCAAAGGCCATTGACTACAATATGCATTCACAGATCAATAGGGTTGTAGTGTTAACATTATGTAAAGTAACATTACACAAAAAAATATTTCTAATTGTTCGTATATATTAGATTTCATTAACAAACGTTGATAAAACAACCTTGATCATATTCGCAGAAGACCGAAACCATTAAAGAACTTTTTTACATCTTAAATAAGTTCTCATGAAAGTTCTCAATTCTCAATAATCGTTAACAAAATATTGTAGTACCTGCAAATGATCCAAATGTATTAAAAGCTAAAATCAGATAGACGATTGTTGGATATATTCCCATTTTTTCAGCGTTGTGAGCTGTCCTGTGGTAAACAAACTGTGGTAGGAGGAACGTTCAGTCTACGAATATTTATTATCTTCAGATAACAGGGGAAGATGGGATGAAGTCACATGGGCGATTATTTGTTGCTTAATATTACGAAATACACTTATTTTCATTCATGGAGACACATATATATATATCCTTAAATTTATAAATATATATATAACATTTAAACACATTTATATATATATATATATGAATATAAATCCCCTTTAATCAAAAATTGTGAATTGTTTTTTTTGTTTACACTCAAAATATTTAGAACATTTTTAAATACATTTGATTATAATGCCCCGCAAATTATCAGTGCTTATTAAAAATGCAATAAATTTGAACACTTATTTCTTTTAATTCAACTAAAACAATATGATGAGAAAAATGATCTGGTGGTTTTTTTTAACATTTCTTTACGTTGAAATCCGATTTTATAACATTTTATTAAGTTAATGGACATTTTTATATTTGCGATCTTCACAAAACAAAAGTCTCAACCTAACCTAAAGAGACCCAAATAAATCAAGGCTACAAATAGGGACCTCATGCTGATGTTACGAATATGGTTTTGGATATTTGAATATGGTTTAGGGGCATAACATTTCCGGTACACAGCTTGCGGTATTCGGGCAATCAAAACGCACCGGTTAACCAGCCAATCAGAACACACCTTGCTTTTCAGACCAATGAGCTTTTTAAAAATGTATACATACTAAAAAATATGTAACAGTGCATGTAATAGTGATGTGTGTATTAGATGCGTACTATAGTTACAGCAGAAAGTAAACTGCAGTCGGTGGCATATAGGAGCCCTACATTTGTTTTTACCCTATAGCTCCATGTATGTGCACGGATGAATGAATTAATATATAAAATAATGCTGTGGGGGGTATATAATTCTCATGTCTGAGCTCTTTTGTTTTCAACTGATTTCTATGTATGTGCACTGGTCCTATTAATTCTGGTTAAGGGTTGTTATGCAAGAAAGATGGCCAGTATGATCCATAATTGAATGTAAATTTAATTTAAACAAGTATTTTAAAGATAATTGAAGCTATAATATATATATATATATATATATATATATATATATATATATATTAAAGAAACCTCCCAAAGCAATCTGGTGCTTTTTGTTATGGTGCTATGGTGCTATGGTGTATAGCAGTTCAAAGTTTGTTCAAATCAGTCAATCAGTCAACTTTAAAGATTTACTGTTTGATGACAAACATTGCACCAATGCAAAACAAATCTAAAGAAATCCATACATATATTTAATGTACATGGCTTTTTTCATACGGTTCCCTTCAGTTTCAGTGGTAGTAAAAACATGTGACCGACCAGATTTGATCTATCTTACGTTTCTTTATTATTTTCTCTTTTCAGCTCATGCGCTTTACCTAAAAAACATGATGGTTTGTTCAACACAAGTCTAAAGATCACTGTGTTTAAGGGAAGGCACAATTCATCCACACAGACATGAGAAAATTATTTAAGCGTACGCTAAATGTCTTGGCTCTGAAAACATTAAATAAATTAAAAGAAGTCAACCAAATGTATATCTTTTTGGAATCATATAATATCATGACTGTAACGTATGTGTATGTGCGTGTGTGTGTGTGTGTGTGTGTGTGTGTGTGTGTGTGTGTGTGTGTGTGTGTGTGTGCGTGCGTGCGTGTTTTCAGGTTTGTCTGTACAGTACTAGTGAGGGCGAAGTCTTGTTTCCTTTAACTACATTTAGTTTTCAAGCTTCTTTAAATGTATAACGCATTGTGCTTAGACTTCATGTCATAAGCATTGAATGTAGTGCATTTATTTGTTTGTAGAACACTCCAAAAATGCCACTTTATGTAAAACATATGTGCAGTGATTCGAGGCGTTTTTGAAATAAAAAGGGAAGTCTTATACTCATGGTAAATATATCTTTATTTATAGGTGGATGATTACACATATTGCCTTACAAAATTATTTCATTAATCTTGTTCTATACAACGTTATGAGGAAATTAGGCATCGTATTCAGAAAAGATAACAAAAATTCCAGCACACTATCATACCTTACACCACTGTATTTAATTTTATTTAATTTCTTCTCGTTCATACAGCTTCTGATAACATATGTGTCTTTTTTTAGGGAAATAACATGAAATTAGGATAGTTTTAAGGAAATTAACAAAATCATCATGATTAAAGTAACAGTGGTTATACATGTGTTTGTGCGCTCTTGCTGTGTTCCTGTCCATCTTTATGCTCCCAATCAGAAATCTTCAGGTCTTGATTCAGAAGAATGTGAAACTGTGAATACATTATTATAGTTTGGTAGACATCATAAGGAGCAAAACTTTAAGGAATCAATGGGTATTTTTTTGTCAATCATTTCCTTTACATCTTAATTAAATGACAATGTGAACTTTTATACAAGAATTACCTCTCATGTTCGCTTTTAATTTATGGAATCCTTAAATCACCTAAAAAAAATGCAAAAGATTGTGGATATTGATGGTTGTAAAACGAAAGCATACGCAAACGTTATTTCAGTTGTTTCTGAAAATGACATTATGGATGGATAGATGGATACACTGAATGAACAATAGATAGAAAAAATAACATATACTCACATTTGTCATCAGCTTTTATTTCCCCATTATAGCACATCATTGTAAAATAGTGTAAATTCGATTTTCCAGTTTTCCATCCTTTGCTACAATAGGCATAGAAGAAGCTATCTGATTCCATGACTCTAATTTCTTGAAATTGTACATTGTACTCTTTAAAAATCTCAGGGGTCATATTGCATGGCTCTACAAAAGAATCAAGAGAAGTGGTTTAAAAAAAGTCTGAAAAAAGTTTTTAGAGTGTCCTTAGTTTCAGAATCATTTTGACTTACTCAGACATTTTGGAGGGGAGTCCCATACCCCATCCCTGCAAATGTAATACCTATATGTTCCTTCGAGCTTATAGAATGATTGACATTTGTATGATACCCTTGTGATGACATCACCAGTCTTATCCTCATAGTTAATATATCCATTGTCAATCAAGGGTGGTAGAGGACAAGTGCTGCCTAAATAAGCATTATCAAAGGCATGTGGTTTTTTTAAGAATTTCAATAGTCCGTAAATAACATCTTGAAAACTTGAGCTAAAAAGCACACTAACAAATTCTTTTTTAGGTCTACTGTTGAATAATTTGAAGGATCTATTGTCAGAAACGCAATATAATGTACATAACTACTGTATGTCTTCAGAGGTGAGACCTTCCAGCTCACCACCATGTTTTAATAGGAGCCCTAAACCGGCAAACTGCACTGATATTCATAAATATGTTATCGTCTTCAGCAAATAAGCAAAGTGTAATATAAGCTTTGTCCTGTGACAGTCTCCAAAGTGCTTCGAAGTGTGAAAGGAGATGTTAGCTATCACATGTAAAGTAAATTTCACTCACTTGTGCAGACAAATGTGCTGTTCCACATTCCATTTGTACACATTAAAGTTCCTCCTTGTATAATGTCGTAAGGTTTATTGCACCTGTATTCCAAAGTATCAAAGCTGTTGAATAGAGTCGTCTCATTTAACAGGGTCACAAACCGCAAGTTCTTTGTTGGACGTTCGCACTGAGGTTTTTCTGAAACAGTGATATGTTAAAAGACATTGGCGTTTAAACAGAAATATCTGGACACACACACACACACACACACACACACACACACACACACACACACACACACAGACAGACAGACAGACAGACAGACAGACAGACAGACAGACACACACACACACACACACACACACACACACACACACACACACACACACACACACAGACAGACAGACACACACACACACACACACACACACACACACACACACACACACACACACACACACACATATACATACGTACACAAATTCATTACATATGCATTCAAATTGATAGATTTTATAGAATTTGACTTACTTGTGCATGAGGGGTAGATCCAAGTTTGTACTGCACACTTAGCAATCGTCTCACCCATAGATTCAAAGCCATTATCACACTCATAGCGTACTGTGTCTCCATGTGAATATTTCTCCTTATCTTGAGTTCCATTAGTTAGTCTGGCATTGTTTACTGTCAGAAGAGGCTTTAAACAGAACTCTAAGTAAGTGGTAAAAAATAAATCAGAGAGAAAGTTAACATAGTTTATTTTGTCTTCTTTGTCCGGTTGTTTAATTTTATTTTGACTGTAAATTATAGCAATAAACCTTTTCTCATTTGTAAATATTCAATGTAAATATTCAGCACTAGACAGGGATTTTTCACATGTGTGGGATTTTGACGACTGGATCGCAGTTTCAGATATCTAGTTATAAATGTGATTTACACTCATGTTAACGTGGCACCAGTCTTTTTTATTTTAATTCTTTTTGCACATGATACAGTGATGCGGTCAAGAGAAAAAACACAAACTTAATGTGCATAGTCTCAATACACTAAAATGAATAAACGGTCTAAATATCCGATTATTTAGTTTTAAATTGTAATCTGGAACATTTTTATATTTTTGTCCAAATGTCACTTTAATCTGATTACTGTGCGTTTTTGTAACGGATTACAGTTTTTGTAAACTCGTCACATGACATGTGTATTACGTGTGTATTACATTACCCCACAACAATACCGAATGTACACAACAGATGAATGTAAAATATATATTTATAGTAAATATAATGTATAATATTGTTGCAGAAAAGCCAATGAAGATAAATGGCGATGACCAATTTGATTTAAATAGTGTTTAATATGCAGCAGAAGTAACTTTATCCTTTGGGGCAAAAACTACTAAAAACTTACCTTCACATATGGGTGCTTTGTCCCAAGCGCTATTTCTGCAAAACACTTTACTATTGCCAGTTATTGTAAGATTTCCATGACATCTGTAGATCACATGAGATCCACTGGCATAGCGTTCTTGAGGTTTAGAAATGATGACCGCATTTTCAACTCTTTCAGGAGTGTCACAACCTTCCTTATCCGCTGGGGAAAGGAAATAATACCTTTTTTTAGTTTGTTATTAATGAGTATATTTATATATGTGAGACGTGCTTACGTTCACAGGTTGTGCCTTCTGCCACATCCAGTTGCCATTTGCCATCGATGCATTCAATAGATTTTTTCACTGATTTAAACCCCGGATCACATATGATTTCTGCAGACTGTTTTGCAGATTGTTGTTCTCTTATTTCTCTTAGATGGCCATTTTCAACATTAGGCAAAACACCACATGTGTCGTTCTCTGTAAGCCCAAAATACAAGTTTTCATGACAAACAAACTGTAACAATTATTTGTTAAATCGGACTTTGGAACTCACCGATACATAGCGGCTCATTTGACCAACGGCTTTCGTTGCATGTCGCTGTACCCCACCAGTACCCAGCTAATGTTTTGTAACCTGTATTGCATGTATAATATATACTTTTGTCTAAAGCAGGATCTCCGAAGATGCTCCCGTTGTTCAAGACGATTGGATTGCAAAACCCTTTGTTTTCTGTTAAGAAAACAATTTCATAACTGTATAAATGCACCTTTTTGTTATCAATAGGGAGAATATAAATAAAACATATGAACCGAACGACATGAAACTATATCAGGAAGTTGTGACTTGCCAACGCAGGGCTGTATGTTTGCCCATCTGTTTTGGGATTCACAGGTGATTTGTATAGGCTGCTGGGGTTGGAATCCAGGTAGACATTGATATGTTATTTTCGAAGAGACTCCATAGTAAGTTTTACTGCTTTCTGGACTTAAAAACTTTGCATTACTGAGGTCTGGTCTTGCACAGTCTTTAAAACAAACATATTGGCAGTAAATATTAGAATGCATATGTTATGATGTATGATAGAGAGCTGATGGAAAGACATACTGTACCGGCACACAGTGGATCTGGCATCCAACCATCTTCTGTACAAGTGGCCATAACTTCCGTTTGAATATAATTAGACATACACGAGTATGATCTTTTCACTCCCAAGGTCAAATGTCCATAAAAGTAATTGCTTGGGTTGTATAAATGAAGGCCACGCGGAATTTCACATCTAATATCTGATGGAAAATTCACAGTCTTTAAGTATTACTCAAGAGATAAATAAGATAAGTTGAGTCCAATTAAACATTCTCTGTATGCTTACCCACACATGTAGGATTGTTGTTCCATTGCCCGTCACTTTGACATGTAAATATCTTGGTTCTAACTTTTGTCAGAAATATCAAGTGTTTTTCAGAGCAGCTGATTTCCACTTGTTCTCCAACTCTAAAAATACTTTTTCCTTCAGGTTTTATTTTTTGTATTCCATATGTTGATTCCCTGAGTTCACACGTTATTCCTGTGAAAGAAAATCCCTTGAATGCTGTTAATATTTATTTATAGCATGGCATAGGGATCTGAACAAAAAATGACGGGGGATGCAAAAACACATTTTAATATATGAATTTTAGGGCATATTTAACTCTCGCACTGTGTACTCTTTGTGGAAGCGTAAAACTTGTACAGTGAAGCATTACCTTCGCACTCGGGCGTCAGACTCCAGCCATATTTACCGCACCTTGGTGTTCGGTGTCTGGGCCTGTAACCTGCGTCACATTCGTATTGTAAGGTCTCATCTTTGTTGTACTCTTTCATCAAATCCACTCTTCCGTTTGGTATTTTAGGAGCTGTGCACTTGATGTCTGAATGAAGTAGGAAAATTACATCAATACTTTGAACGAAGCTTAAATATTTGATAAAAACACTGAAAGAGAAGAAATGACATGTACCTATACACTTCGGAACAGGGAGATTCCATTCGCCATTTTCCATGCAATAAATGTCACTTTCAGTTTGATTTAACTTTTGGTTTGAAGACACGCATTCAAAGTGAACAACATCACCGTAAGTTCCCTCTTCCGTGTTGCCGGACGCTATCAGATCGCTTTTGGTGTAAATCGGGGGGCACTTAATCACTAGGAAATAATTTGGCACAGATTTAGAAATGATTGTGTGTTCAAATACATTAGTTAAACTTGATGATATTTACATTTAGTCGTTTAGCTGAGGCTTTAGTCCAAAGTGATATACAATGTACGATGTGGTCATATTGCGTCATAATCAAGACATCATTATCACAAAAAAAAATATAGGGTTTAGGCCTTACTGACTGCCAGAGACATGAATAAGACTTAGGGAATAAAAATGTTTTTATGTAAAACAATTGACACTCAAAAAATGGGTACACTTTAAAGTTTTGAAATTAATAAGTGGAAGTGAAAGTGATGTGATATTCAGCAAAGTATGGTGACCCATACTCAAAATTCGTGCTCTGTATTTAACCCATCCAAAGTGCGACACACACACACACACACACACACACACACACACACACACACACACACACACACACACGACGCCCTTGGGATTGGAGTCAAACCACTAGGCTTGCCTTAAATATACTGTTTAAATTTTGAGTATATGTCAATAAAAAGGAGGTTAATCTGATTAACTTGAATATTTCTATTAGAATTGACCAAACATATTAGGTTATGTTAACAATATAAATAAACTTCTTTCATTAACTAAACTGTAGTTACATAAATTGTTTCAGTTTTAAGTTATTTTCACTTGTTCTTCTAAAAAAATCTTTAATATTTTGATTAAGTTAACATAACTGTTTATTTATGAGATTTAACACATAAAACAATTTTACAGTGTACCAATAAAGTACACAGATTATGCATTTAGCGTATCGTTAGCGTGATTGGCAGAATGTTAGCATGTTTTAATCAAGCAATAAGGAACGAGAGGCCTTGCTATATCGTTCTCTTATAAAACGGTCACCGCACAATAAACATATTAAAAGTAAAAATGTATATTAGTTTGAAGATATTATGTTTAATGTTTAATTTAGAAAAATCATTAACGGCCTATCGCTGGTAAATGTCGCAGTCTTTTTTTGTTGCTAAGGGTGGTTACTAACGGGGCTCAATGATATTCAGAATCGCCGAGGGAAAAGGTCATAATGCTGACCAATCAGAATTGAGGAATAGAACTAACTATTTTATAACATTATATTACAATGTTAAATAATTGTTAAAAATGTATTGTTGCCAACATTGTAACAGAATGTTGAAACACGTTAAAGCATAATATTAACATGTTAGGACAAGTTTTAACATGTTCTTAGCGTTTTTGAGCATGGAGCTAACATGTTTTATCATGCTTTTAGCGCATTTGAACATGATTCTAATATGTTTTAATGTTGCAACATATTAGCATCATGGTCAAACAGGTTTTTAGCGTGTTTGAGTGTGGATCATTTATATTTTAAAAGGTTGTTGGCATGTTTGAGCTTAATGTGACATGTTTAACTTGTTGTTAGCACAATTGTGCATAAAGCATGTTATGACGTGTTCTTAGTGTGTTTAAGCATTTCGCTTACATGTTGTAAGCAGGTTTAAGCTTTATGCTAACATTTGATAGGAGGTTGTTAGCCTGTTTGAACATTTGCTAACATTTTTGTGTGTATTTGTGAATTATGCTAACATTATATAAGAAGTTATTAGCATATTTGTTTTAACCTGTTGGTATTCTATTTGAGAACGTTGCAAACATGTTTTGACGTGTTGTTAGCATGTTTGACCCTAACACTAACATGTTTCCGCCCGTTTCAGGCATGATGTTAAGTTTTCCCTAGCATCTATACAAAATGAACAGTGAAGCCATACGACAGTTTTGACAAATGTCACTTGAAGAATTTAGGAGGAGCTTGAAAAAATGACACAATGAGGGTGAATTTTATAAGAACACTTACCCTCACAAATAGGGATGTTATTATCCCAACCTTTACTCCTGCAAGTTCGCTGATAAATTCTGCTTGCCATTTCGAACCTAGACGCACAAAAATGCCGCTCTTTAACGTAACAGCAGGAATAGTAGAAAATGTAAAGAAACCAATTGATAGCAATTACAGTTTCGAACGAACCACATTTACCCTTTCTTGCAGGTATATTCTACTGTAGCTCCAAAAACAAACTCTTTGCTCCCGTCTATAAGTGCAAAATCGGCGTTTGGGGCATCCCCTGGGTGACCACATTTTCTCTCTGCAGACAAGGTTCAAGGTTTTTATTATAAAATGTAATTTCTGAAAGTTCTCATATGGTCATCGTATTGAAACTTACTTGAGCATGTACGTTCAAGTATCGGTTGCCAGTTTCCTTTATTACAGAGAAATTTGTATATGCCGGTATAGCCTGTAACGCAGTTAACTCTCACTTGTTCTCCATCGGCATAAGTTGCTTTGTCGAGTGGTTCTGTGAAGTCTACTCTGATGTCTTTTCCAAGACATTCTGGCACAGAACGACACATACATAAAGACCAGTTGAATTTCTTATGATTTAATAAGCGACACGTATGTTTGATTTCCTTTAGCATTTTTAAGCATAATCAAAAATTATGTCATTCGAAGGTTGATATTAAAATCAATAAGAGTTATTCAAAAACACGTAATGGGACAGGAGGATTTGCAAAGGGATTTAAGCTTACCTTGACCTTTTGCAAAGGTAAAAGAAAAACTCCAAAAGCAGATGAGCTTTAAAGAAACCCTCATTTTTTGAGCTTATTTCACAAACGCAGATACCTTTTCTAACCTTTCCTCTGAAGCTTCCCTCTGGGAATGAATGTTAATGATCTACTAAAGAAAAAAGATCGATCAACCTTGCACAAGAAATCAATCTCCATGCACACAAAACGTGTTTAGTTTTGAAGATATCCGAGTGGGCTATTCATATTTGTCTTGTGGACGATGTTTTTTTTAAAGGGAAGTCAAATGTCCTGAGTCTGCATTCTACACTGTAACCGCAGGAAAACAAGTTTCACAATGTTTTTCAGACCATGTTTATATCTGCAAAATGTGTTTCTTGCAGAACTGTCAGTAGCAGAACCTTTATAAGAATTAAGCAATCTATTGAGGAAGAGTATTTCGGGTAAGGTTTTTGAGCGAAATCCTATGTGTGCTGTTATCTCGTTATGCGACCCAACTGAATAAATATTTTTTTTTGTTCCCTCATTTTTACCCTAAAAACGTCATGCAGTTTACTGGATCTCACAGTTTGAACTTTCGATAAACACTGAAACGTTAAAGGTCTTTGACTCTATTAGCAAATGTTTGTCTTGAAAAGATTCCGTTCACATTGATTGACTCATGGGTTTCCATCGTATAAGAAATACGTTTGCTCCAATAATACTTCATACAAAATTGCTATATTTCCTTTGATTGAAATGTACCACAAGATGTAGTATCTTTAAAATATCTCTTCATTTTAGCCTTTTCCCTTGATGCAATCCAATGCTCTAAAACATTTGTTTGATCTCGGTCTTCAAATTGAGTGGTTTGAACTCTATGAACACTTTTATGGCCTTGATGAGCCAGAAGAAAATGGGACTGCACATTTCCATGTATTTCATTCACACAAATCTATAGAATGAGCCCTTGATATCGTATATTGCATGCTCTTTTGTTTTGTTTTCTGTTATTATCGTTGATAATAGACAAATAAATGTCCTTTACTGCAAAAAAAGAATTATTGTTATAGTATATACATATGTATATACACTAATAAATTATAAACTTTGAGGAACTTAGGAACAGTTTTTGATAATATTAAAAAAAAAAATAATAACATAGGATTATTCTTATTATTAATTATCATCTCTCATGTAGAAATATATCTGAAAAACCTTCATATAATGCATAATTCTGTGCTTAACTAGTGAACTGCAAACAAACAAATAATAAAAATATAAAATATAAAAATAAATTGTTTATACTGTCTCTCTCACAGTTAGACAATTGACAAGAACATGCATGGCTTTAAAGGAAGTTAACGTCAAAGCTTTCGGTCATAACGTTTTAATAGTATGGTGTGACTGCAAGTTGTTAATGTCAGGGGTGCAAACTTGTTCACTTCAGTCATTTGGACCATACCTCAACATTTACAGTGGACCAATAGTACCACCACATGTTCACCGTAAGTAAATTATTGGTGCAGATCAAGACCAATGGTACCCAAACCTTATGGAATCTCTAACTCACATGCAATACTAAATTGAAATATTAACTTGAATATAAAGCATCTCACCTTTCTTTAAATAGGATGGTTAGGCCTGCATTTTCACATGGGTGCAAATATAATAAAGTGACAAGTAATGAAATGAAATCACTGCAGTCTCCCATTTTTGGGAACATAGCGTAACTAATCCATTTCACTGCATAGTTTTAACAATAAATACAATGTAAATATTGTACAAAATGTGAGTGTTTGAAGCAATATAAATAAATATATCATGTTTTAATACTTACATTGTTAAAGCAATGTTGACAGAAATTAGTACATTTTATTGGGATGCATTGTAATGACAAATGTCATTAAAGCAATATTAACAAACAACATTTGTTTGTCTGAAGCATGCATTTGGATTACAAACATTGTTAAAGCAATATTGACAAAAAATTTGCAAATCATTTTATTCATCATTATTTTGATCGAACTAAAGTCGACAAAGCAATATTGACAGTATTACATAAGTATTTTTATTTATCGGTTATCTGGATTATTTTTTAATCAGAATTGTAATTGAAGCAATGTTGACAAACAAAAAAAATTATTTAGTAACTAGTACTTTTTTTAATTATCATTTTTGGTGTTAATTTAATCACAAATGTTATTGAACACTTTTGACAAAAAATATTCTTATTTTGTCACGGAAGGGACAGGACGCAGCAGGTATTTATGAGAAAATAGTTAATTGACAAGATGTAAGCAAACAACAAAATAAACATAACAACGAACACATTTTTTACACGTTTTTACAAAGTTACAAAATAAAACTGTTGACAGAAATTAATTTAAATCGTTTGTTTTTAAACAAACAACAGCAAAATAAACATAAGAACAAACGCAAAAATTGTAGACCATGATTTTTAATACATTTACATTTACATTTAGTCATTTAGCAGACGCTTTTATCCAAAGCGACTTACAATAGTCGAGGAGACAATGAAGCGGTAAATAGCCGATACAACAATAGGTGAAAAAGTGCTACAACAATGCTACCGAGTTACACAGAGAGCGAAGTTACAAAATAATTTTATATTTTTTTATTTTTTTTTTGATAGAGTGAGTAGGTTAAAAAAGAAGTGAGTTAGTGAGTTAGGTGTAGCCGGAAAAGATGAGTTTTTACAAAAAGAAAAGTTACAAACTATAGTTGTTAATAGATTCTTGGGTAACCCTTTATAATAACGTCCAGTTGTAAGACATTTATAAGTGATATGTGAATATTGAACTAAGAATTAACAAACATTCATAAATGATTATTAAGTAATATGCAAATTGTGTATTTATGTTTTGTTAATTAAGTTACAAATGATTAGTTACAAAAAATGACTATGCATTCATAAATCATTAGTAAATGTTACACAAAAAGTTATCCAAAAAAAGTCGTTGATAGAATTGTTATTTACCTCTTTGTAAATATTTTTTTTTTGAATTTTGTTATTTATTTGTACAAAATGGTAAATGATGACAGCAAGCTTCAACAGCATTCCACATAGACACCACTGCTTTCCTCCAATGAAATCCCCAGCTGGATATTTCAGATTGGATGTCCACAGATCGGTTCAATGGCTTCGACGTAGAACCGACAGATCTTCTGTCCACAGTTTGTTGGCTTAAGATCTTCCCTACCACCAGATCCTTTCAGTCTAAATCTCACAAGATATCAATCAGGCAATCCCTTCTTTAGATGACACAGCCACAGAATTCCAGGGACCTAGACAGACAATCTTTTGCATTCTACGCACAAGAAAACACAAACCCTGGGCCGATTCCCTTTGTTTAACTTTGAATGATTGAGTTTTTTGCTAGGATTTATCAGTCCTATGAAATTGTGGTGATACAAGAAGATTTGTCCAGGCAAAATGAGCTGTCATTTGGACATGAGGAGGTATTTTTATCTATGAAAAATAACGGTTTATTTATGACACATACCAGCCATGACCTCTAAACCAAAGTAAAGTAGCCACAAATAATTATTGTTTATATTTTATATATATATATATATAAATGTATTTGGATGACTTTAACTGAACATTGTTAAAAGAACAGCCAATAGCAGCTCATAATAGATGGAAACTCCTTGAAAATTCTAAATATCATCACAGGATGAGATCTTAAGAAGCTGCATAAGAAAATGACAAGAAAACATTTCTGCAATTTCAAATCTAAAGGAGTTAGTCAAATTTAACATGTTTTATTATTTTTACAATTGTAGCATAATTCCCGTAGTTGCTTTATTTCATAATTTTATTTTTTTTAAATGAATGCATAATGAATGCATATTGCAATTTTGTTATTATATCATTTATTTTTTAGGAATTAATTTTTTTATTAAAGCTTGTCACATAACACAGTGACACAACTTGTTATTTTAATGGATCTTTAATTTTTTTTAAAGGTTTTAACATTTGCAGTATTTAAGATCAGCCACCAGAAGGCAGAAATGGCCTTTGGAAGCAGACTCTCTTTGCCTGTGCTGTTTGTCTTAGCATTCCTATGTTCAAATTTGTCATAAGACCTGTAAAAAATCAGACGAACTAATTGAAAAGTAATTCTGCCCGTGTTGTTTCCTGAGACAACCCTGCTATAAAAGATCAGGAAAGATTGCACGATTTCTTTTGTCCAATTCACACTATCGCTCTTCCTGACCTTCTACTGAGATCTAGGGTTTAAAAATGCATTAACTTCCAAGACCTGACCTTGTAAAACAAAACATGACAAATATATAAAATTCACAACCACAAAGGCTCATAGGAATGAAAAATTAAAGAAAATGTTTTTTTATTCTTTATGAATCCTGAACTGTTTAAAGGGATAGTTGACCCCAAACTGAAAATTCTGTCACCGTTTTTTCACGTTTCATTTGTTTGAAATCTATATGCTTCTCTTTCATAATAATTAAGAAAGATATTTGGAAGAATGCTTGCAACCAAACTGTTCTTGGACCCCATAGACTTCCATAGAGTGAAAATTACGTTTTTTGTTTTTGTTCTGTTGAAGACAAATTGAGATATTTTGAAGAATGCGAGACAACAAAAAGTTCGACATCCATTTTTGTTTTTCCAACTATGGTTGTCTGTGCAGTCAAAGAACTAGTTATGGGCATTCTTCAAAATATTTTCCTCTGTCTTCAAACAAACAGATACCTTTATACAAAAAGAGAGTGAGTGATTTATAACAAAATGTTCATTTTTGGATGAATTACCCTTTTAACAAGAAAAGACCATTTTGCTTGTCTGGTACAGCACTTGTGATTTCACCCAAACTTATAATTTTCATGTGTATTTTCCATCTTTGAATTTGAAACGGAAGGGCCCGGGTAACTCACAACGAGGGCAAATGCTAAACACACGCAGAGATTAATGGCTCCATCAAAGTCTAGACAGCGATGTGGATGTGGGAGGTATCGGTGAGCTTTTTGGGCTACGGCCCGGCCCGGTCTAAAGGTTTCCTTTGGCTTGAGGCTGAATTCTTGCGTTGCTTTCCGTCATGGGGTAAGGGAGAATAATGGGTTGGGTGTTTGACAGATGACCCGCATTAGACTCCACCAGGACTGCAGGAAGGGGTGACGTGCAAAAAAGCCCCAAAATTATTAATGAGCCACGCTTTAAAAAACCTCCTCGTACACAGCTGCGTGCATTGACGTTAATGAACGGCGAAGAGGGGCAGGAATGCATATTTGGAAAGCGCGACGCATCCTCTGTTCATTTAGATAAATGAAAAACAGCGCTGGCGCGGGCCCCGGGGCCATCTCTCAGTCACACTGGCAATCAAGTCCTCTCCAGATTTGTTGACATGGACGCTTCTCATTAAAGTGACATCAGAGTCCACCATGACTCACTGGTCTGTTTGGCGAGGAGAGATCTATATTAACCAGAGACAGCTATCCATCAGCATGACTGTTCATCCCGGTGGATCTTCCTCGGTTTCCATGGAATCCAGATTTTCATCGTATTTCTCAAATCTTTATTGCCAAACATTCGAAATAGCGCTGATCACTTCGCAGAATTGAAAATATATTTTAAAATAAAAAATATTTGCATAAATTCTTTAAAATAGCTTTTGATCCCTGTATCACAACGGGGTAGTGGAGAGGTCACAGGAAAAACGCATGGAGGGATTAGGGGAGCGGGATCGGCCAAGGGCCCTTTGAAAATGCACTTGAGTCGCCGTGAGTGTATGAGGCTGTTGCTGCAGACTCAACAGAACCTGATTGACAAGAGCACATTACAGTATGTTAATATTTATTTCCATATATATGACTGTCTGATGTACGTATTACTGTCATACAATGAGACTTTTAACATCCTAATAACAATCACAGTGGGGTGTGATATAGTATAAGAGAGCAGCATTAAAAATGATATCAAATGAATAATATTTAATAATTAAATTTTAAATAATATAATATAACGCATAAAATAGACGGTCGTTTTTAAGTGAAGACTTTCCGACACAAATTCATTTTGATGATATTTCATGTACTCAACACATCTACTTCAATGGATATACCCTTCCTATTCCCTTTTAAATACAAATCTAACGGCTTAAGTGTCCAGCTGCTACACTTGTGACATCATGTGTTGCGGACGGAGAAAGGTTACATTTATTACATAATGTGGTAGTACATGTTTTGAAGTGATGGTTAATACAATAAAAACAACTAACACAAAGGCAGATATTTTAAAGATTGCCTTCATTGTCTCCTTGACTATTGTAAGTCGCTTTGGATAAAAGCGTCTGCTAAATGCCTAAATGTAAATGTAAATGTAAAGAATTAGTTCCCATTGGTGTTGTGGCACATGGAAAGAAGTGAATGGGAACCAACATTCTTCAACATATCTTCTTTTGTGAAGGAATTACCGTGTGATGAAACGAGGGATTCTAGATATGTATGCACACTGTTTCTTTATATGTAAAGATTGATACAAAAGTATTGAGTTTACTGCAAATATTGCATATTTCCTTGAGCTCAGGGGTTAGAGCATGGCACTAGCAACGCCAAGGTCATATACTCATGAAGTACCGTCAAAGCATTGTAATCCTATTTGGAGAAAAGCATCTGCCCGTGTATATAATGTTTATTTTTATATCTTATGTTAGACCAACATGAAAAATTTGGAATATTGGAATATTTTTGGAATAAATTGAACATATTGATCGACCTGTTTTCAGACATATCTTCAAATCAGAACATCATGAAAACCAATTGAGTCGAGTTCCACAACACTTTTTGACAGTAAGGTGTATGTTTACCTCTGTGTGTGTATCAAAATCAGATGCTCATGTATCATGCGACCTCACTTGGGTCTAACAAGGCTTTTCACATCTATCGCCGGCCATCATTGATTCTCCGTGTCTCTTCCTCACCGAGAGCAATTAGTTCCAGATCGTTTTCTGATTGCCGGGCATTTGATTTATTGAAGTGTCATCCGAGTGTTGGCTAACTGTCTTCCCGCACCCCTCCCCACCAATAGACCCTGATTGGACATACTGCTAACTACCCACTACCTATCCAATCACAATCACCATGGAAACAGCAGGTGCATGTGGAAAAGCTGCTTGTAACCTGGGCTGCTCGGCAGACCGTCTGCGGGTACACTGTGCTTTGGCTTTCCAAAACAAGAAAAACAAAATTTTATTATTCTTAACGTGAACATCTGAGAGGTTGTAATGTGTTTCGGAATATTTCCTCGTCCTGCAGATTGGAATTCAAGGTGAATAAACCGAAGGAATTAAATATTCATATCCTGATTAGCTATTCTCCTCATTCCGAATGAGGACGTGCATTAAATATGCAACAAATGTCTCGAAAATAGAGTTGAATCAAAATGAAAGATTGCTTCCTTCTTGCAGGGCCGCTTCTGCCTTCTTGAAATTTAAACTTTGATTACTTCCGCATGAGGCAATAACAAAGACGAACAAAGCCAACCCCCACCCCAAACGGCAGACGTCTAAATTCGTAACCTTTTTGTTTCTCACCATGCTTTTACAGCGTGCGCTATTAAACCCAATTATTAGGCCACACCGAAGGGTCGTTTTGTTCATTTGGGCGAACCGAAACACCCTTTAACCCCCAGCGCGAACCAAATCCAAGATCAACTAAATCGCTCTCCCAGGCGTCAATCAATAAGCCACAATATGGCAGATGGCGTTCAAAGAATATATTCCCATCGCAGGCTTATGGCCTTCGCCAAAGTGCGGTGCTCTAACCAACCGTTAAAACGGAAATTCAATCTGTCCCGTTCAGGCCATTTGCATTTCACAATTTTCCACCACTTTCCCGCTAGCTCAGAATGTCTGGCGTCAAAATGTGACGGGTGAAAAAAAAGAGCGATATTGTGAACGTTACAAGGGTTTCGAAGGTTCGGGTGGTAATGCAATTTGCATGTTGTTTTGATGGCAGAACCCAAGCGGTCGCATGTGGAACGCTTGATCCGAACCATTCCACCACAGAAATGTCAGGTGTATATTACAGCATCAATGTTCATTTAAGCTTAAGGCACATGAGGTAAGCACCACCTGCTTGCTGGCAATGACAGTGTCATTTGTCGCAATTTTGTCAGACGCTAAAACAGTTTCAACCACTGTTGTTTC
Source organism: Triplophysa yarkandensis (assembly GCA_033220385.1). NCBI lineage: Eukaryota > Metazoa > Chordata > Actinopteri > Cypriniformes > Nemacheilidae > Triplophysa > Triplophysa yarkandensis. The sequence continues at coordinate 2,862,078 of CM065674.1, forward strand.
CTGCCAGCCTCGACGGAACCCGTGTCAAAGAGCCATTTGACATGCGGCAGACCTGAAATAGACTGCTTCAATGCTCGCGTTGGTTCCTGCTGTGCAGAATTGCACTCAGGATGGTTTTAGCATTTGATTCTAGGTGCAGAAAAATGGAAATGGCATTTAATGGTAAACACATATGGACTCCGGCAACAGGGTTAACAGTGACTACAGAGCACAACGTGCTATGGAGATGTTTATGTTTGGGTAGGCCAAGTGCTTTTTGCAGATGGACAGACATGTCAACAGTAAAAGCTGTGGATCCCTAGGTCTTCACAAGGACCAAATCAGAGGAAAATTACCCCCAACCGCAACAGAACCGCAAATGGATGTATAGATGGGGGGCATTATCCGTTGTTTGGGGGCGTTTTGGATTTGACCCATTACAGCATTATGACACCTCCGGATGTGGATTCCAATTCAGATCCCTGTGAGTTGTGGCAGGGGGTGGAGGCTAGGCTGAATTAAAATATGAAAATAATTAAAATATTCCATATGTAAACATCCAATTGTTATAATGTTATTTTTCTTCCTTATTGCAAAAAATATATGCACATTCTTTTTCTTTAAGGGTGAGGGGAGATCAATGGCTTATTTTCAAACTGATATATAGTTCACACTTAGTATAAATAGTTAAGGTAAGGAATTAAACATAATTTGTAAAAAAAAAATCACATTATCTCACTTTTACCAGAATGAAGAAATATTACATACTAAAGCCATTATATTTTATAGTAGTTCTCATAATTCACATGGAATTCTTACGAACTGGTTAATAAATGTTGTTAATTTTGTGCAAAGGGAAAATCTTTCTTATTAAATGTATCCAATATACAAATATATCTGAATATATCTATTCACTATTCATCTATATACTTTTAACAAAAGACTTGAAATATGAAATGTCAGGCTTGCTTTTAAATGTGTGTTTTAAAACAAGTTTTGATCCGTGAATTAACCAAAAACTATTACCAATGGGTTCACAATGGCTGATTTATTTAAGAACATTTTTGAAGTGGTAATATTTCACTGTTATAGCTATATTAGAACATTTGAAAGTTAAGACTTGCTTTTAAATGTGTACTTAAAGGCCATTTTTGACCAATCAGTGAGTAACTTCACTTGTTCTGTTCAAAAACCTTGAACTTTGGTTTTTGTTCTCCAACAAATAATAATATGCATTTAAAAACCTCTTAGCATTCAACCAAATGAATTCTCAAATAATTGATACTGTGATTCACTTTTTAAAGCCCTCCCCTTCTTTGTTCTGATTGCTCCGATAGGTAGTCAGCGTTGATTGGTCTAGTGTACAGTGCGTGCTGGAGATAGTTGTCGTGGGCGGTCCAAGCAAAACACAGGTTGGCATGAGTTACTAGTAACGCAAACCAGAGACGTATCTTACGTTACAAATGACAAAAAGCTCGTTCACATGATTACGAATCATTTTTTAAGCCAATAACTCTTCCAAGGTGCTTCCAAGCACTGGCACACCACGCAACCTTAATTTCAACAAAAGTATAATAACAAGTAATTTCTTGAGCATTCATTTGTATAAGCATGTCTATGGGATGTTAGTATTTCTTTTACTGTTACATATTTCTTTTCAAGGGACGTAGAATATTAATTCTGATCACTGGATGGTTGCTTATCGGTCAAGCTGCGCCACCGTCGTGCCCTTAAGCAAAGAACGTCCAAGTTGACGATAGTTTTCTCCAACGGCATTCAATGGTGATTAAAAAAGGTTCACCTATGGTGGTCATGTGGCGATAAGGGAAGGTTTAACACCCTTCAATTCCCAGAAGGCTGGAAACCGTAGAGCGCGTGCGGGATCGCCTGTCATTGAACATAAACACAAGGCCGTTGGAGTTTTAAACGTTTGACACATGTAGCAGCTCAGCGCGTCCACGCACATACACACTCAGTAGCTCTTCTAAGGGATTACTGTCAGACCACATGACAGCTAAGTGTCTGCTTACCGAATGTAGAGAGATAACTGTTCTTTGAACAGGATGCTGGCCTGCTGAGATCTTCAGTTGGCTTCGTGTTCCCAAGGCTCCGGAAATGGAGTCACAAGATGTACCTACTTAAACCTGTCCGACACTTTTTTCCACGTATAGTTGTTCTCGGATTTAGGGTAAAAGTTGTATATTTAGCATATTTGACGTTCATATTTCAGACAATGACCTCCGGGAGCTTTATAAACTTCAGGACTTTAAATCCCAAGTGACCCGAGGCCCAGCCATCAAAAGCCCAATAGCAACGTGAGGGGAATGACAATGTGAGAAGTTAACATCCTTGAAAGCTGGAAGTCTATTTGAAAACGACTATCTATTCCATTATTTGCGGCGCAATTTATAAAGTGACAGCATCAGATGAAAAATCCCAGAAGACCTGAAGCGGCAATGCCTATCTCAAGCTGAACCGCGGGAGATGAGTTTATATTTTCCGGCACTGTGGTTTTGCTTACATACAGTTCTGAAGGTCTGAAAGGAAAGGATTTCTCAATGTTGGACACTTGTTTGAAACTTTTGTTGTAATAGCTTAATGCAGTCTAGTCGGGTGACTCCATGGGTTTGTGCAAAACCGGATTATACATGTAATGCGGTGGGATCTGAGAAGGTCCAAGGGCATCTTTTCTGCTTCAGCAGAAGTGAGAAAACTTTAACCTTTGGTCACGGTTGTGTTTGAGAAACAGACTATGGTACAACATTTCAATTATGAGGTTATTTTCTTTATTAAGTTATTCAAAATGCTGTACCATACAATAATATACAATAAATTGCTATACAGTCATTGAATATACTTTCAGTTTTTATTAATTGAAGCCCATATATCATGATTATACAGTTGATTTTGTTATTCTCATCGCATTTTATTCTCACGAGAATACATTTACTCGCCTTTGAGTTGATTCAAATTGGCAAACTTTTTTTTATTCTGTTGAACACAGAACAAAGATTTTTGGAAGAATGCGTAAAGTTCTTCAACCCATGGACTACAATGGTTTGAATGTTTTTTTAATGCTTTAATGTGTACAAGTTTTTCTGTTGATCACATATTGAGATATTTTAAAGAATGTTTAAGACAACCAAAAGTTCTGGGGTTCATTTTCTACCATTTTATTTTTCCTTCTACGGTGGTCAGTAAGTAGTAATGTTCTGTTTAAGTATTCATCTATATCTCTCAATGTTCAACTTTACAAAATTTTTTACAGATTTTGGACTACAACAGAATTTTTACTTTCGGGTATATAAATCCTTTTTACTCTCATATTTTAACACTTTACATTTTCTACTAAACACACTTCATCAGTACTATTGTAAATATGCATGAGCTATCCACTTTTTATTTATTTATCAAACGCAGTAGAGTAAGAAGTTAAAGAAAGTACAATTTCTGGAAATGGCGAAATGTGCATATTTAATAAATGTACTTTAAACACCAGAAGTCATTCAATCGTATTCAATAAAATATATGTTTTATATATATTTATACCTATAGTGAGATAAAGAGAAAACATTTACATTGTTCATTGAATGAAATTAATATTGTGTCGTTGCTCTCTTGTCAATTCGAATCTTATAACATTCTTTCGTCTGCAGTACACAAAAGAACATATTTTGAAGAGAGTCAGAAGCTGGCGCCCATTTACTTGCATTGGTTTTTGTTCGAACATTAGAAGGGAATGGATGCCACTGTTACCGACATTCTTCAAAATACCTTCTTCTCGCATGGATAAAGTTTCCCATTCGATTGCCTCAGTTACATATTTCATTTCCTAAACAAATCAGAATTATAATGCGCTGTAGTGTTTTATTTTTACAGCCATGTACACTGTGTACAAAATGAACTGTTATTATGTAAATCACTTTCCCCTTCGTTTTAAGCTATAGGCCCATTTGTAATCCGATTATTTCTAATACACTCTGCAAAGCTTCAATTATAGGTCGTGCTTTCTGTTTAAACAAAAAATTGAAATTTCTACAAGTCTGTGTGTTCTAAGCTGTTGTGTTACACACCAGTGTGCCCAGATGCCCTGGAAATGTTTCACCGAGCTCAATCTTCACTGACATCTGTTGCTTTTTCCCAGTCAATGCACCCAAATCTCTCCGGTTGGGGAATTGTGGAAAAACTCCAATTTATTTGCGTCACAGGGGAGTTTTTCTTAGGTTCAAGGGTGTGCAGCTAATTATTGAGCTTACAGAGGATTTCTAATTTCCCGGCCGCATACCGACTCTGTTCCCGTTTACCGATAAAACAAGCAAAAACAAGCGTGCGAAATCCACGGCGTACATCTGCAGAGCTCTGGAGAGCTGGCAATTATCACAAGTCACGCGCCGGGCACCGAGAAATGAAGGTCGACTACATGAATTTAATTTTCAAACTGCAGTTAGTGGAATGGATTTTGTGTTTGATTAAAATTTAATTTCTGCCATTTTTGCTTTTTTATTATGGTAGGGATGAGCATAATAAACTTTACATTCCAGTACTTTTAAAGTAGTGGAGCTTGGATGAAGCTTGGAATTTGACCTCCTCACCTAAACCCGATAGAACACCTTTGGGATGAATTAGAGCCGGGACTGAGAGCCAGACCTTCTCGTCCAACATCAGTGTGTGACCTCACAAATGCGCTTCTGAAAGAATGGTGAAAACTCCCATAAACACACTCCTAAACCTTGTGGACAGCCTTCCCAGAATAGTTGAAGCTGTTATAAAGGGTGGACCGACATCATGTTGAACCCTATGGATTAGGACTAGGATGTGTCTTAAATTCGTACAGTGAATGAGTCACCACAGGTTGGCGAATACTTTTGGCAATAAATTTGGTAATATCACAAAAATAAACAGTCATATTAACTTGAATTCTTTTAAAGACTTTAAATAGATTTTCACTGGAAAATATTAAAATAATTGACCAAAATCCAACAGTTAATTTCTCAAATGTGCATGTTATTGATATAGATAAGCATTTATTAAACAAATATATGTTAATTAAATACATCTAATATTTGGTTGAATTCGAATTGAAATATTTGAGTTACTCAGATTTACTTATTTCTCTCGCATATACATAACATTGAATCAGAATATTTAATTAATGTCAAATGAATGGCTTATTTTTAAATGTAATAACACATCAAATTTTTTGAACATAGAAAGAACTAAAACTTTATTTGCTGTATTTCAGTAAGCTCACTATTGATTTCAGGACGGTCGGTTCCAGAGACGGGTAGGGGGTGAGAATGAGGTGAGCTGTTCTTGTATCACGCTCTGATGTGGTAGGACCGGATGCTGTCTGTGGTACACCTGCTGAGGCCGATGGGGGTCTTCAAATCTGTTGAGTTGAATTAAGAAGCGGAGGTGATGTTGCAGGAGACAATTCAGGGTGCTCTAGGGGACACAGAAGTCTTTTGAAGTTCTTGTGATTTCAAATCTGCTGAGATTATAGCTTGACACTGAAAAATGTATTGCTGTGATTTAAATCACGCATGAAGTGAAACAGAAAAGAGGATATTTTGAAAAATGCCCAAACGGTAGAAGTGTAAGGGGTTGTTTGTTGTTGTTTTTTTGCAACATTCTTCAATATCTTGTTTTGTATTCTGCGAAAGAAGAAAATTATACAGGTTTGAGAATACAGGACATCCTTTTAGTTTAGGGAGAACTGTTCCTTTAAAGTAATGTTTGATATTTATAAGGGGTTTGGTTCACCCCACAATCCAAACTGCGTGTTCTATTTCACAGGTCTATACATTTCTTTGTTCTGATGAACACAGAGAAAGATAATTGGAAGAATGCTTGCTTTCGACTAGCATAAAACAAAATGAGATATATTGAAGAATGTAGGACAACAAATCATTTGGGGTGATTTGAACCACTATTGTAAATTTTCCTTCTATGTTAATAAATGGGGTCCAAGAACTGTTTGGTGACAATGATTTGTCCAAAGATCTTTCCCTGTGTTGAACCAAACAAAGAAACAAATACTGGTTTGGATTGAACATATTTGGAATTTAACGCGTGTGTGCAAAAGCATATGTTATAACTTTATTTCAAATTTATTTTCTATCTGTTTTTTTTAATAGCACAACTGAAATCATTGAAAAATCATCTAGGCTAGAGAGTCAGTACAGCATGAGGATAAAAGTACAGTATGTTGTCATGTCATAAAGATTGTAAAAATCAAAATCCATAATACACAGATTCGTAATGAATTTAGTCGGTTATTGTGCCGCATTATCTACATACAGTGATGCTTTGCTATGCAGTTTTTATTTTTAAAATGTGCACCTAATCTTTTTCCTTAGCAACCCTGGTTTGGATGTTTTAAAGAAGGAAAATACAGGCTTTAAAGGGATGGTCAATCCAAAATGAAAACTCTGTTATTTTCTTACCCACATGTACACACAACTAACATTCTCCAAAATATTTTCTTCTTTTGTTCTGACATGTTTAAAATGACCAGAATGTCAATCAATGATTATGCTTTTTTGCTGAACCGTCACTTTAAAAGCTAAATTATGTCTACAAACAGTTACGTGTTTTTCAATACTCTCATGATCAGTAGTGTTGGTTGTGTCTGCGACATTGGAAATAAACTACAGTACATGTGTCAAAATCGGCTCCCTGGGACAAAAATTATGCCATTTGTCATGCCACAACAACAACATATATGAATTAATAAGCAACAGTGTGTATTGTCAATGCATTATTAATATTCTGCAGTCAGACACTGGAGAGATGGATTTGCTTCTGTTACGTGCCATGGTGTATTTTGCTTTCACAAAAGTGTTTTGCGTCTCTAATATGAAAACGTTCAACAAAATTGCCGTAATTTCAGACCTGTGTGACGTCATTCCACTCTTCAAAGGAAGATATTTCGAAGAATGTCCAAACCCCACTGAACCTCATTGCTTTTCATTATGTGGATAGAAAAGCATTAAAACATTCTTTAAATAATCTTCTTTTGTGTTCCAGTTTTACTTTTAGGTGAACTATTGTTTTAGACCCTCAATGCTCGTTATAATAATATAATACAGATACAAATATGCAGTCGAGCACTTTTATAAAACGGATTCGTAAGTGAGATCTCATTCAGATTCCGGCAGTGGAAATCTTTCTTTCTCATTAAAGAGCAATCGAAAACGAAATCATTCTGTGTGTCCCACATTTACAGGAGGAAATGATTCCAAACGAATCATATTGATGTGAGTTAGCTGGACTTTCCTGCTTTCCGGTTGATGAGTCGAGCGATGCTACCTCGGCATTTGGAGCGGTTCTGTGGCGCTGACTCAACAGATGGCACAGTCGCCACGTCTGACCGAAGCGAACGCTCGAAATGAGCAAACACTCGACGGAAAATCAATGCAATAAACTCGAACACAAATTTGAAGGGAAGGATGAGAGGTTGTAAAGTGATGAATTAAGTCTATTTTTGGCAGGTTATGAAGCTTTGCGTTTTTTTATGTTTGTACTGTGCATAGGACTTATCAACAGAATAAATGACTTTTTTTTAATGAACTCTTTACCTAAATGCTAAGGAGAGAGCAATTAGAAGGTATAACGTTTTGGAGGATCTATTGACAGAAATACAGTATAATTTAATAAGTATGTGTTCAGATATTAGATAATGAACCATTATGTTTCTATGATCTTAGAATGGATCATTTCTAACTATATACAGCCACCTCTGACGTGAAATACCCGCCATGTTTCAACAGTAGGCCTAAACTGACACGCGTTACATACATATGTCATCTCATTCGTCAAAGAAGACAAAAATGTGCCGATATCTTTGTCTTTTGACAGCCTCCGTAGTTTTCCGAAAGAATATAACAATTTACTTATGCATAAAATTGTATAAATTTGATTTATAATTTTTTTATTTAAACATAAAAATACATTGAAATATTTGCTCAGGAATAAATCTGCATGTGTATGTGTTTGCGTTTATAAATCAATAGCGAACATCAGTAAACAGACATATAATATGCAAACACAAACTTTTATTTTGTATGCGATTAATCATGATTGATCGATTAATCAGATATTCTCGATTTAGGGTTGTAGAGGACGTGACAGCCTAGCACCGATTTAGTATGTCACTCACGCTATCGCCCGGCTAAATTTATTTGTTGATATTTTTTTTATTTGACACTCGAAAACGGTAGATTAATATGACGTGCATAAAATATGATCTGTAATGCTTCGTTCCAATTTCTGCATAATGGGCTCGAAAGATATAAGTCCATGTTTTTCATATCCTAACAATGCATACAGATCACAGTCTTGTGATTGACCCAAAAATATGCAACATCGCCCTAGAAAGTACCCTTGCAGTACACAAACGCATATCTGCCTGCCAACAGCGTTTGATTGTTGAATGAATCACTTGATTGTTCAGCATAATCAATTATTGCCATTCATGGCAGAAGTAGAAAAACATGACTGGTCCATCGGTCATAGACGGATTCAGATAAATGCATAACCATGGGACTAACAGCAGACAATTTTAAGGAGTTTAATGGAGCAGAGGGAATTTTATTACAGTCAGTCTGGATAATGCTCACTAATATGCATAGGAAACCTATATTAATGAGTCTTTTCTTTCTTAAAGGGGTAGTTCACCCGTATAGGAAAATCCTGACATATTCAATCCTCTTGAGACTTTAGACCTGTGAACAAGAAAGTCTTCTTTCTTGTTCACAACATAGTAGAAGATATTTTTAAGAATGTTTGTATCTGAACATCAGTGGCATTCATTTAGTTTACTATCGGACGGACACGCCACCATATAAGGGAGCTAGTTTCCAACATTCTTCAAAATATCTTTTGTGTTCTGCATAAGATAGAATTTGTGTTGTTTGAATATCGTGGGAATTTCAAGACACTTAATGACATCCAGAAAGTTAAGAATGTTGGTATGTGTATTGTGCAAAAGAATTAGGTATTTATGAATAAATTTGATCAATAATTTTAGTTATTTAAATAAAAACCCCATCTAACTATATACACAGTATATGAAGAACATGCATGTGCATGTGTTCAGGTCTATAAATAAGCAGTGTACATAGACCTGTATATGTTTCAGACCTATTTGACTTTCTCTGCAGAACACAAAAGAAGATATTTTGAAGAATGCTGCTAACCAAACGGCAGTGGCACCCGTTCAAATCTATTGTATGAACACAAAACGTTTATAAACTTAAATAAAGAACAATACATAGTGAATGGGGGCCAGTTCCTTACATTCTTCAACATATCTTTTGTGTTCTGCACAATAAAGAAAGAAAGTCCTACAGGTTTAATACAACCAGGCAGGGAATCAAAGACGACAGAATTTTCATTCGTTTGGTGAATACTTTTTTTTTTTATAGCACAGTTGAAATGTTATGACGTATTTTTCATAATATTACTTGTCCACAGTTTTGCTTATTATCTTAAGACACGACCTTCACGAAGTCAACTCTTAAGAGTGTCAGGTAACACAAACCACACACCGCCCAGAAGTCCATATTAGGTCCGGACAAAGTTAAAAAGCAAAGAAGTCGATTTATAAAGCAGCGCGGCAAGATTTCTGCTTTCCGAAAGCCCCTGAAATATGGATTTCTGGGTAGGGTTCTGTGAAAAACATCTCGGATGTCTTTCTTTGCACCTAAAAATCAATTAGCCGAGTTTGAAATATGAACCGATAAAAGAAAAGGAACTTAAATGTCACCTTGTAATGTCTGAACCTTTTAACATGCGCTCATGTTAAAATAATTGAATCTTTGCTAGCGTTCGTGTCGTACAAGCAAATTCTGTAATAGATGGGATATGCTCGCGCATCCATACAGGCCGTATCCTCCGGAAATGAATGGCGTAACGTGTGATGATGAGGACGCCCCGGGCTTAACTCACCTGTGATTCATTAGTAACAAACTTTCCGAGTCAGACAATACAAACACAGTGCTCTGAAAATACGCCATCGTGGAGTTTGGAATTTCCCCGGGGTTGAACATCAAAGAGAATATATGAATATCCAGCAGCTTATTTTTACAATGGTTATCTAAAGCATTCGGCAGAACTGACCTAATTGGCGCTGACCCACTCTTTCATGTTGATTCTGTGTTGTGTCTCAGACAAGCTGAAAAATTAAACCCGCTCTTTGGCTTTTCAAGAGGTGTAGGCTGAATGCAAAACACACATTTGGCAGTTCAACATAAACTCAACAAAGAATAGAATTGTGGGTCTTAGTAAATATCACAAAAATGACAGTTATGTTAGATTAATAAAATCTTTTTAAAAAATGAAATGGATTTTTTCCAATGGTTCTTTCACCAACTCACCAACTTTCCCTAAATAAAAATACAAACTACAAATGTTATTTTGTTAAGTTTTTGAATAAAAGCAAAGTATTTATTAAACATAATTTTTTATGTGCACCTTATTTTTTGGTCAATTCTAATGTAAATATTTTAGTTAATCAGAATTACGTCATTACTGTACTTACATTCACATTTGCATTTAATCATTTAACTGACGCTTTTATTCAAAGCGACTTATGAATTAGGTTAACAAGACAAGCATTTAATACAAGAGGTAACAAAGCAACGTAAGTGAAATAATGCCAGTCTTAGTTAGAAAACATAACTTATGAATCAAGTGGCAAGTATATATAAAAATAGGTCGGGGTTGCTAAATTTGTGGTGGTCTTGAGGAGATATTTGAACTCGAGTGGTCCAGCTTAGACTGGACTAGATCCTGCACTGGGATTTGTGCAGCATGTTCGCAAGGATCTGGTGGTACTCGCTACATGATCCTTGAGAGTTGGTTGATCAATCGATTACTACTCCAAAATTGCTGGCTGTCCTGTAGGGTTCCATGATGGCCGGTCCAAGTCGTAAAGAGAGGTTGTGACAGCCTTCAGGTTGTCGGAGATGACAAGAATTTTTCGCAAGGTTCAGTTGTAGATGGTGGTCCTTCATCCAGAGAGCAATGTCACCAAGGCATGCTGAGACCATATGGTCTTCAGGGTGGAACGCCTAGTGCAGCTTCGTTTCACCCACATAGCAGTGATAGGAAAAGCCATGCTGCCGAATGATGGATCCCAATAGTGTCATGTAGATCGAGAAGAGCAGCGGTCCAAACAGTGAGCCCTGCGGTTCACTGGTGTTGAGATGTTGCAATTCTGAGACTTCATTTCTCCAAGATACACTGAATGACCTACCTGAGTGTTAAGACTGGAACGACATATGGAGAAATAGCCTAAAGGAGATGACTGGTTGTCTGAGGGCTAGGGAGCTGACAGCTGATGGCTGTGGTTTTCTTCACAAAGAAAGATGCAAAATCGTCAGTGTCCAGACAGAGGGGGGCGAAGAGTCAGGTGGACAGAGAAGAGCAGAGAAAGTTTTAAAGAGAGTTCGAGGGAATAGTAAATTCTACTGTGGTAGAACTCGGACTTAGGCGACGTGACTTCCGCAGAGAAAGAAGAAAGAGACTAATAGAGACACAGATTGGCAGGATCATTTGATTTGCACCACTTCCCCTCAGCAGACCTGAGTCGGGTCAGTATTCCCGAAAGACATCAGATAGCCATGGAGCAGAGGCAGTGGCATGGGCCGCTCGAGATGCAAGTGTGCACAAATCATCTAAACAGGAGCAAAGAGAGTCTGTGGCACTATCAGTGTTTATTGAAGTCAGGGTGAGGTAGCTTAGAGGAACTGCAGGGGACAGGGCGAGAGCATGCGGATGTTTCACCGGAAAGTTACAAGCGAGGGAGGAGGTGTGGTCTCTGGTGGACATGTCTAGATCACAAGTGACAATGAAATGTTCTAACGTATGCAGCTGAGTTCCCTGAGTGTAATGAGTGTGTAGATGCGTAGATAAGTGTGTAGATAAGATCAAGTTGATTACCAGATTTGTGGGTTGCTGGCATGGAAAGTCGCTTGAGGTCAAATGATGTGGTCAGGTTGTTTGAGTCAGCACCTAAGGATTTTCCATGGTTAATGTTGACGTCACTATGTTTAATTCAATTACAGCTTTCAGAGTAAAGAGCATATCTAAAGAGTTATTTTTCAAATATCTTATGTTGTTGTTAGTACTTGATTTACTTGTTATTATTTACTTAATTGTAAATTGATTACTTGATTTTGTTTGGAATGCCAATACAAAACATTTTTTTAGAATTTTCTTACAATACATTTATTGCAGGTAAACACTTTATTTTTTATTCTCAGTAAGCCAAACAGAACAATCCACTAGGGTGTAATAATGGCCATCGTTCTCTTATTTATTATTAATATCTTATATTTTGGAAATTTGTAGCAATTTTTCATTCTTAATTCCCCCCAAAAATGGTACTCCCTGGGTACAACTTGGATCCAACAAAATGTTTTGGGACACTCGAGCAAACATATCTCATTATTTAAAAAAACTTTTGAAGGTGTATGCCTAATTGAGTTTACTAGACAAAAATATAATTTAACAAACACACATGTTTGGTAAATTTTATGACAAATGTTTTTGGATGACTTCGACTGAATTTTGAAGACAGAACCACTAATTCTAGTCAAAAGATAATTACACCACAAATGATGAAATATATTTTATTTGTATAAGTTACATTTATGTATATATTTATATTCTATAATTGTGATGCGTAATAATTGTGATAATTGTGAGCTATCACAAGTGTACAAAATATAAATGCATTAGTGAATAACTTTCCCAACATTTTAACTGGTACTGTAGCGTTCATTTAGTCAGTTTGTGGGTTTATTGATATTGTTTATCATTCAGTAAGTGTGGGCATCTACATCATCTACACAGACAGCTCCATTTAATGAAATAAATATGTGTTATACAACCACAAAAAAAATTTGAGACTACTCCATAATTACCTTCTGTTTTTCTGAAATCACAGCTTATAAATATGAGTTTGCGTCTATGTTTTTGTCTATTAACTAGTTTAAACATTTCTCCTTAATTCCAAATAATATAAATGGTTGTATATGTATTCATTTTCCAAAAATGTAATGAGACAAACTGGTACAAACAACCAAATGTTTAAATAACACAATATCAGTGAATTACATGTATTTAAGGGTTGGCGCAAGCATAAATATACGATGAAATAAGCCTATTTTATTCAGATTTACATTCTGTCTTTCACTTTTTAAATGACATTTCATTCCTGAGTTTGTTGAATTTTAACAGAAAACTATGTCTCTCCATATATCTCAAAATCTAAAACAGAATCTATTTTATGTCCTTGCATATTGCAGTCGTGGCTTGTTAGAACAAAAAACTAGATTTTTTTTTTTCATATACATTTAGTTGTGATGTTGCATCAGACTGCTTACAAAAAGGCAAATTTGACAAAACTATAAATATTGAATGGTACTAAGGTGTCATAGCTGAAGGTTGTTTCTAAAAATGCTGTAACTTGTTTGTTTTCAGTGGGAATCACAAGCCGTGGAATCTGACAGTCATCAGATGAAATTGGTATTTGGATGATTTTCACAACTCATTACGGTTTATTGCTTTCGATGACATTGAATTGAATCTTGTTTTGTCAAATATTTACGCAAACTGGTCAACAAAAATGTTCATATTGAGATTAACCAAGTGAATCGAGCCTTAAACATGACTGTGTGTTTTCATCAAGGTCAATAATGCGGTTTGAAGCTGTCTTTACGTATTACATTTACAATTCTGTCATAAACTATTCACTGCTTGTTTGGTTGAGAACATAGGAAGATATTTGTGAGAATGCCCCATTGACGACTAAACCAGGAAAAATGCTAGTCAATATTACGCCAGAACATTTTGGTTTCCCACATTCTTCAAGGTATCTCATCTTGTGTTCAATGGAACAAAAAATACCTAATTTTCCTACTAGGCAAGAAGAGTTTGGTTACATACATTCTTCCAAATATCTTTTTCTGTGTTCATCAGGACAAATGTATATAGAAGTGGAACAACATAAAGATTAATGTTTGATTTTGAGTTAACCCTTTAAATGATGTTTTCTTAACTCTCAGATTCATCGTTGTAATGCAAAACATGCAACACTAAATATAGTGATAAATATACCCCAAAACTTTTTGTAGACCTTTTTTAACAAATATCAGAGTTTGTGTGGAACAGATACAAATAAAATGTAAAAAAGGAAAATGTTCTATTATGGTAGTCAATGGAGTCCAAGAACTGTTTGGTTATAGGCATTCTTCAAAATATCTTTCTCACTCTTCATCGGACCAAAGACATTGAAATTTAAAGTAGAATTTTTATTTTCGGCTGAACTATGCCCTTTAAACGATGTTTTCCAAATTCTTAGTTATGATGCAATAAGTGCACCATTAAATATAGCCAAAACGATGCCTCAGCTGTGGCTTCATCGTCCCGACCGAATTTTCTACCAAGAAATCCTCTGTTTGAACTCAAGCTCTTGGGTTTGAAGTAAACAGGCGGAATTTGTCCGCATTGTCCCCGGGAAGTCAATGGGGAACGCAGAGAAGGGAAAACATCAATAAAACACATCCAGATATGAAAGGACGAAGGCAAGGAAAGTGTTTATATTTCAGCGCCGAGATCAAATGCCTCCAGAAGTGTCTCGCTTTTGGACTTCCGTTTTTTTCATTCGAGGGGAAGAATATTTGATATCGTTTTATGACCATTTTCAAGCATCTTTTTAGCCGAAAACACACACACTGCAGTTCTGCGGTTCCGCCGTGACCGTCGTAGCAAATGAAACATCACAATAGATCAAATGTAATATCACATCAGAGAAGTGGCCGCGAGTGTGTAGGGGAATAATTCAATTATGATAATGCACCGGCACATTTTGGCTCTATATGAGCGAAGGCAGAAACCAGGCCGTCCAGGCAGGCCTTGTGTAATTTCATTTTTAAATGAATGACTGGACGGGGTTATTCCACATGGCTCATCAGATCCTGTACCTCGGATGGGTTCAGGAAGCATATGCCCCATAAGTGGAGAGATGAGCCGGTAGCAGGGTGAGGGAAGGAGAGATTGGGTCCAGAAACGGAGCATAATTTCCCTTCCCAATGAGGCGGCTGATTTTGGGCCCGGAACATTAAAGGAGCCATTGCCAGGCACTGATGGCCTTAAGATTAGCAGTGATTTGTCGTCTTCATTTGCGCAAATAAGGGTAAATTGATATCGTTACGCTAGCTTTGCATCCAACACTGTTGTTCATTATATGTCATTTTTTATTTTGCTGTGCAATAGGGAATGAGATTGCTTTATGTAGTGTGCTGCAGGTCTAATCCTCTTTTTCTTAAGAACACAAAATGATAGAGACATTTCCCAAAATATCTGCTTTTGCGTCCATACAACGGAAGTCAATGGGTTGTGTGTTTTTTTGGTTACCAATTTTCTTCAAAATATCTTCTTTAAAGATGGCTTTATATGGTATCATCATGTTGTGCTACGGGTCTGACAGCGTATGTTCAAAACCTGTATAGCTCCCTTTTTTTCTTTGGAACAAAAAAACCACTTGAGACATTTCTTATAATATCTTCTTTTGGGTCCATACAATGGAAATAGATGGGGCAATGTGATTTGGTTTCAACATTCTTCAAAATATATTCTTTTGTGTTCATACAATTAAAGTCAATAGGATCTAAGTTTTTTTTGTTTGCAATATTCTTCAAAATATCTTCTTTTGTTGTTTATACAATGAAAGTAGATGACCATGTTTTCTGGTTACCAACATTTTTCAAAATATCTTGTTTTGTGTCCATACAATAAAAGTAAATGACCATGTTTATGGTTACCAACATTCATCAGAACATCCTATTTTGTGTCCATACAATATAAGTCAATTGGGGTCTATGTTTTTGGTTACAAACATTCTTCTAAATATCTTGATTTTTTGTTTATGCAATGAAAGTAAATGACCGTGTTTTTTTTTACCAACATTGTTTAAAATATCTTCTTTTGTGTCCATACAATGAAAGTCAATGGGGGTGTGTGTTTTTTGGTTACCAACATTCTACAAAATATATTTTTGGGTCAATATCATAAAAGTCAATGGGGTCTGTGTTTTTGGCTACCAACATTCTTCAAAATATCTTCTTTTGTGTCCATACAATGAAAATCAATGGGGTATGTGTTTTTGTATACCAACATTCTTTAAAATATCTTATTTTGTGTCAATACAATAAAAGTCAATGGAGGTTGTGTTTTTCTGTTACCGAAATTCTACAAAATACCTTATTTTGAGTCAATATAATGAAAGTCAATGGGGGTCTGTGTTTTTTGGTTACCAACATTCTTCAAAATATCTTCTTTTGTGTCCATAAGATGAAATTCAATTGGGGCCTGTGTTTTTTGGTTACCGACATTTTTCAAAATATCTTTTGTGTCAAAACAAAAGGAAGTCAATGGGGGGTCTGCGTTTAATGGTTACAAACGTTCTTCAAAACATCTTCTTTTGTATAGAAGAAAGAAAGTCATACAGGTAAGGAATGGCATGAGAATGAATATAGTATGGGATAAAAATTACTTCATGTGATTGTACAGCTACAGATAAGAAGGTGATGTTACAGCTTATACACACAGCACATTGGCCCCCGCCATATCAGATTGGGGATTTTTCCGCTATGCAGCCGCAGCCAGCCGGTGACCTTTTCCTGCTTCACCTCGGTGTGAAGTCCTCTGTTGAGGGAGTCCAAATTTATGAGCAGTCTCAAGGCCGAGGCCGGCCACAGCTAACGGTGAAGCCTTCACCTTTGCGGCACTGGCGAACACTTGAAGATGTAGGGCAGCGTCGGACTACCGTCTCGTTCAAAAGCTGATCTATCGCATACACGCAGGTGTCAGTGATGCATGTCATTATTCCATGTGTAGTTTTATTGCTCTTTGGCTTCTCCCTTGAGGCCGTTGAGAGAGGAATACATGCATTTTAAAACCAAGCGTCATCCTGGATCTACCGCAGCGCTCCATGTTGCCGTATTATCAGCTCAAGGAGATACGCGGGACAATCAAAGTGGAAAAGGAAGGTCATTGGGAATATGTGGACAGGTTATGTATTTAGTGACGTTCTGGTTTCGTTGCGGGCATTTTCAAGAAGCAGTGATGTCAGAGGGAATGGTGTGATGTCACAAATAAAAAAGAAACTGGTTTATTTTCATTTTCATTATTTTTATATTTATTTTAATGGTATTTCAGATTGTTGCTACATTCCTTTAACAGTATACACATTTGCGATGTTTTAAGATTTTAAAACAAAACTTTATTACTGCCAAATTAGCAATATTTCGATTATTTTTGAAATTGTTTCGGGATTGCAGGCTTGCATTTGTGAAGTAAGCACATTTGTGACATTCTGAGATTTAAAAAATAGTTTCTTTAGGCCAAAATTTTTCGATAAAGCTGTAAATTTGGATTTTTTTTGGGATTGCAAATTATTCCAACTTTCTTATTACATTTTATACATTTGCGTTATTTTAAGATTTAAATTTTTTTTTTGTGATGTTTCAGTTATTTTGGAAACAGTTTTGGGTTTGGAGATTATTGCGACATTCCTATTCCTATAGCCTGGACTTGAACCGCTGGTTTCGTCTGGTCGGAGGAGAACTGGCCCTCTAGCTGAGTTTGGTTTCTCCCATGTTCTTTCTCCATTCTGTCACCGATGGAGTTTTGGTCGCTTGCCGCTATCGCCCCTGGCTTGCTTAGTTGAGGTCACTTCATTTACAGCGATGTTGTTGACTTGATTGAAAATGATTGCACAGACACTATTTAAGCTGATCAGAGATGATATCACAAAATTCAATGATGAACTTCCTTTAACTATCATCTTGCATTATTGACACAATGCTTTACTTAAAAATGTTGTTCAGCTGACGCAATGTATTTTGTTTAAATAAAGGTGAGTTAACATGGCAGTGAGCATATTTGCGATATTTTGAGGTCTGAAAATATTTTCTTAAAACCAATTTGCGATTGCAATTTCGTTAATTATTTGCGTATTGCAGATTATCGCTATATTCCTATTAAAGTATGCAAATTGGCGATCTTTGAGATAAAAAAAAAACAGCGCATTACTTTTAACTGTGAAATTTGCAAATTTGTCTAAATTGTCCATCCCTAAAATGAAGTGTTGTTGATTATTATCATTATATTATTAACTAAAAAGTACATAATGTTATACACTATACAACTAAACTATTGTATAAAATTACGTGTTATGTATACGTTAACACATTTATGTGAATTGTATTTTCTATTTTTATCATATGTACAGTGTGACATCATTAGAATTTTTGTTGCACATTTACAAATAGTGCTCAAATGTGATTCTTATGAACCCTCACGTATCGTCTCGACCCTTCATGCGTCGCGACACCTCTACTGCTTTTCTACATTGCATTTGCAACTTCTGTAAATCTAGGTTTTAAAACATGACATTGAGATGCAATGGGTATTTTTTGCTTCGGAAGACGAATTGCTTTGCATTGTTCTTTGTTGATCGGAAATCCCGCTGATCAAAATCATCTCCAATGTGGCTAACTGCATGCAACTAAACAACAGTGCTTTTTATATTAAAATGCATTCCAAAAACAAGAATAGCAGATAAACACGACACTGCTGTATGTTTGTATTCTGGCATGTTATGCAATAACATTTGTAACACTCGGTTACGTCATCAATACGAGTCCAGAACCTTCACACAAGGTTTTTTCAGGATCAAATAAATGCGGACGTTAACACTGTTAGAGACTAAAGCTTCATACAGTTGATTCATGCTCGAACAATAACCCCATTTAGTAAACCGCTGACACAACTCCAGCATCCCGACTCTATCAGTTTTGCCCCCTCTGTGTTTTTTCCACATCGACGCGCATTTGATCGAGTCTGTTAGTCGATTAATCTTTGCCATCTTTCTAAATCTCCGCCTGCTGCCCACTACTGTCTAGGAATCCCTTTGCGCCAGCGGGGTCTGACAGCAACATAAGTCACAGGCTGCATTAAAAACACATTAGGCCAGCGGATGGAATTAGGGAGGCTTCGGTCCTTATCTGAAGGCAAACCGCAGCCTACCTCCCCCTTCCTGTATCTCTCCACCTCCCACCCCCTAACTGTATGCATTACCATCTGCCTCCCTGACAATCGCTGGACTTATGGATCCCTCCATCACCCGGCGCTTTCCGAGAGGCACGGACATTATGGATTCATAATATCGCGAAATGACCAGAGTGACGTTCACGCAACCTCCAGCCCCAGAACGTCCCGTGATGTGGCTTCCCCCCAGTGCAGGAGAGAGAGAAGTTTGGCTTGCAGTAATTTAATTTGCCGTGACTCGTAATGCTGCCAATCCCACATGAGAGCGAGAAGAGAAATCAGTCAGAACAGTCCATTAGCGGGCAAACCACCGCCCCCATTGTGATTGATTGTCAAAAATGAGACAGCAATTGCAATATTTTATGACTGTGGAATGGGACGCACGTAGACCAGACAAATAGATAATGAAGTGCCACCACGTTCCTGCTGCATATTAACGCGGCGGCTCTGCAGCAATAATTCGCAGTTTCGTTTATTTCCGGAAGTCGAGATTGCGTGCACTTCATAAACGCCTGTTCAAATGAGGAATTATCGCACCGTCTTAAAAGCAACGCAAATGATTTGTCGCTAGCGTTTCTACCTTGATTTGAAAGTCAGCGTTAGGAGCGTGAAAACTGCCACGATTGCTCAAGATGAATTCAATAAATATCAATGTAAATTAGTATAAGGAAATAGAAGAAAAGTGTCACTTCAAATGATCCGGCACTGGCTTATTTACGATGTATTACTTTCTGATATATTAATCTTTAAAGTGGTTATTATGAGTCATCGTGACAATTGGGTGTGGGTATAATAAAGATCATCGATTTTCTGTCATTGGGCCTTAAAGCATGTGAAATATTTAAATTATTGTGCAAATGAACTACATCACATTTTGTTTTGGAAAGTAATCCTAGTAAAATCGAATGAAGTGCTTAGAATATCCAGATTAAAGACTCAAAATGAGATTATGAGATTATGAACATCAATTGATTTCAAGCAAAAAATTTATTAAGATTTTAAACTTTGACATGACTTGAACACTTAATATAAATTAGGGTTGATGTAAAAATGATTTTGTTAGGTATTTATTTTTCTATATATTATTCTACACAATGCAAAGGAGATTTTGTTGGTATGTTTCTGATATATTTAATATCAACTGAGCAAGACCATGTCAAAGATTAAAGTCATAGTGAAATGAATAGGTCAAATCAAACTTTAATACTCGATTTCTCAGGATTAGATGTCCGACTTTAGCTTGGTTTTCAAAGGTAGGGTCACATTATTTCATAAAATGTTCTTTATAATGTGAAAAATGATTTTATCATCAAAATGAGTTATGGCTTGGTTTACACAAACTGGGTCACAAATGTACAATAGATGACGAAAAACGAATAGATTATGTAAAATGAATAGAAACATGCATTAGTTTGTGGATTAATTCACCAAAATAAAAAATAAAAAAGAATAAATAAAACATCCTTGTATATTTTTTAAATGTACATGTGTGTGTGTTTATAAACACAAAATTAACATGTATATATATATATCTCTCCTTTGTTTATCGATTAATGTAGAGCTTTGAACAGTATTGTGTTTAAAAATCTCCTATATAAATAAAAACGAATAAAAAAGAAATATATTATGCAAACACAAACTTTGTTTCTGAACGAGATTAATATAACAGAAAGTTATATGTATGACTTTAATACCAGGCACCAGCTCTCATTCATACCAATCTGCAGAGAGGCAAGGCCCTTGTTACCATAGTTACACATGCATGGGGGCAAATTACAAGAACTATCCAATACGCTTTGCTATTTTGAGCAAGAAAGTGCTTCTAAAGGTTTTCTTTGGTTTTGGCACTTTGCATTTGTAGTTTGACCCTCACTCATTCAAAGGACACAATGTGCATGATTCAAATGAGATATAAAACATCTGTCACGATTCGCTCCTCTCCCAACAACTTTTCTTAAGCAGAGGAACAGTTAAAGACGACGGTGTTAATTGGCTTTTGTCATCGCATATGTAGGTGTAAGAGGCTTCCCTTTTGTTGTTTAAGACCTGGAATCGTGATTCACTCCCAGCTATCTGTCCTGGTGCTCGACATTTAACGTGACTCGTGCACTTCTGTAAGAAAGACTCTGATGGGAATAAAAATGTACATATAAAATGCGACATAAGACAGATCCTGTGAGGTATGAGTCGGAGAGGGAAATAATGCAACCACCCCAAGGTCACATTTAGCTGCCGCCTTGATGAGACCCTGCAAATGCATTTGTGGAAATGAATTTTTGATGTAACACATACTTTGCGGACAACAGCGAACAATGGAGGAAAAATGTATCATGGACGCCTCGGAATATTTGGCATTAACTTGATTACATAGGGGAGATCAATCTCAAGTAATTTCCCTAGGGAATGTGGGATTGAACTGAACTAATGTCTGCGGTAGGAGAGATTTTTATTGCCACTGTGTTTAAAGCATATTTCATTCGTCGCGGATTATGGATTCTTTACTGTGTGTCTAGAGTATCCATGTGTAGGAGATGCCTAGTATATAACATAAATGTTATTGTCTACCATATGACCAATTATCCCACCAATTGGCTTTTGGAAGTGGTCATAAAACGTAGTCAAACTTTCAGAGCGAGACGAGGATGTATACAAATCATTTTTATCTGAATATCTAAACTGGTTTGCAAGTGGTGGATAAACCGGATACAGGTTTCCATCACCCTTTTTGTTTGATTGGTTAATGATGCAATCACAGAAGATGCTACTGTATATTTACAGTATAACAGTGCAGGTACCTATATATATCATGTCATCCAACACTCGGACCACCAGGCCACGACTGCCCCAGAAGGAACTGGATTCACACCCTGCAACATAAACTTAAATAAATCACTACATCGACATGAACTGAAATGGTCATTATAAACATGTACAACTATTCTGATCATTGTAACTTAACAAATACCTTCATCCAAAATTGATTGTGTCACAAAATCCTCAATATTCCACATACACTGTATTGCCCAAAAGCATTCGCTCGCCCATCCAAATGATCAAAATCAGTTGTATCAATCACTCTCAACCTTTTGGGAACAGTTTGGATCTGACCCCTTCCTCTTCCAACATGACATCAGTGCACAAAGCAAGGTCCATAAAGACATGGATGACCGAGTCTGGTGTGGATCAACTTGACTTGCCTGCATAGAGTCCTGTCCTCAACCCGATAGAACACCTTTGAGATGAATTAGACCCGAGATTGAGAGCCTTCTCGTGCAACATCAGTGTGTGACCTCACAAATGAGTTTCTGAAAGAATGGTCAGAAATTCCCATAAACACACTCCCAAACCTTGTGGACAGCTTTCCCAAATGAGGTGAAGCTGTTATAGCTGGACTGACATCATATTGAACCCTATGGATTAGGATATATAAGGATAGGATCTGACTTAACTTCATATGCCAGTCAATGCAGGCGAGCGCATACTTTTGGCAATATAGTAAAGCTTTAGTATCTAACCAAAAAAACGTATATTATAGCATATTGATACACTTTAAACCGTTTTACAAATTTGAAAAAAACCTCAGAGGGACAGGTTTTTTCTATCAGACGAGAAAACACAGTCTAATGAGGTCCTTGTTTCTTCAATATTCTGTAGTGATTGGCTGATCAGTGGCGTCACTCAAGCCTTGATGGAAAAGGAACACAGAAGGAAACAACATTTCCCCTATAATCAGGTTTATACTGTGTTGAAAAACACGTCGTTTTCTTTAAGACGAGCTTTATTGGATTTAGGGGAATATGGAAAACAGATCTCCTTTTGGAGAATCCATCCCCTCAGGGTATTTCAGGCAACGCTGTATTCGAGCGTTTCATTGTTTCTCATTTGTTCTCGCTGTTTGGATACAATGTACAAATGACATTTTGTAATTCAGTCAAACAGCCGGTCCGGGGAACATCCTGTCTTGCATTTCAAGAGGCAGGATGATTCACCGTGCACTTTTTTCAGAAAGAACACCGAAGCCCGACCAGCGGCTTTCCTTCTGAAACAGGACATGGCATTGCCTTGAGGTTGCCAGTTTGAGATGTCTTAGTAGGTGTTTTAAACCAAAGACACTATATTCGGGCTATGCTTATTATCAGTGGTTCACCAAATGAAATTTGGTGTCCTGCATTGGGTAGGAAGTGACTGATATGAATTTCCCATTCGAATTTTAAACATAAAACAATTCATCCTATAATCAAAGACATACACTTTAAAAAGAATCCATTACAAGGAGCTGCCGCGCATTGTATCGCCCATGATTAGAAAACTCGGCCATATTCAATTTGACTCCCTCCACAGCGTGTGACATTTCCACCAGAAGATAAAAATGACAGGATTGTGGGAGGCTTTGTGTATTCTCTGGATTCGATAATTGCGCAGACCGTCTCTGCCCGGAAACGCCCTGCAATTAAAACCTTAACGCTGAGTTATCGCTCTGCGGCGACTCAACTTTAATGACATCGGTTGTTAAGCGCCGTTCCAGTGGTGTAAAATCACTCCATCGACTATCAGTCTAATAACTTCAGAAATGTCTTTCATTGAAACACGACTGCGTCTAACTTGTATTGAGGCCTTCACGTCATTGTATTTAAGAACAGATGAAATAGTATGTTATGGCAACCCTAATTACATTGAAGTGTATGAAAATGTAATTAACATTTATAATAGTTTTAGTACTAGTTTAGCACACAGGCTTTTAAGATGTAATGCATTTTGAAATAGATAGACAGGTTTTTTGCAATGTTTTTTGAAATACACACTAAACATTTCTTTTATATTATATACTTAATTTTTATTTTTTAATTATTTAATTAAATGTATTATTTTTAAATGTATCCATTTACATATACTTTATATATTTTTATTATTTTCTAGTCAACTGAATACTTATTGAGTTTTATTTTTAAAATAAATAAATGTATTTTTTATATGTTTTTTATGGATATATGTATTTTTTAATTATACAAATTCCTTTTCTTTTGCATTATGTCAGTTAACATATACTTTATTATTGTTGGGTCGATTACTATATTATATATAAAAAAAATTCAGTCTGTCAGTGTAGGAACATTTTGCATTTACATTTACATTACATTTTTTTCATTTATATAAATACATAAACATATGTATTTTTCATTTATTTTTATTTTACATTTTAAATATTATATTGCTACTTCATTATTATCAGTGCAATAATTATTGACAGTTAACAGTTTAATTTTATTATCCTTTTAATTTCATTATTTTCATCATATGATTGTATTGCAGTCTATCAGTTCAAATCTATTTAACTCTTTTCATTTATATTTTTAATCACACAATGCAATTTATTTTCTTTTGTTTAAGTTTTATACTTGATCTTTTTATTATTTTTTATTATAACATTTAATAATGATTTGGTTTACATACACTTTTTAATTTGTATTATCTTAAATTTTATTTATTGTTTTGAAATTGGACACAAGACAATTTTTATTATTACTATTTTTCATTATACAATTTAATGTATTGTTTTCCAGTTTGAGGTTGTACATAGTTTTAATTTAAGTTCTGGTAAATGTAAGCTATAGGTGTACGTTTAAAGTGTCGGGGATCTGTCGTGTGCCCTATGCACTTTAACCAATCTGCAGATCTTTTTTTTGTGCAGATAAAACACAGAATACCAAACACTCGCGAGTCAATAATGGACAGGGTCTTTCTTTCACGCCCGTGTCAGAGTGCTGGAGTGATAATAACTATGAAATGGAAGCGGGGATGAAAGTACTCCTAACGAGGGAGTGCGAATCAGACGTCGGGTTTCTGACTTCAAGCAGCGGCGGATTGATTTTTGTGCGGGCTCTCGATTACAGTATGTGCACTGGTCCTGACATATAGCTTCCATGGAAACAAATGAAAAATTGATGATTGCAGTGCCGCCATAACTTCATTTCATTGGTTGGGATTAGCAAACTAAACATTTGGCAATTGTGGTACAAATATAGTGGCGACTACAACATTAATAGACGGTAATGATCTCAGGCGTTGTTGAATGCTGGTGATTTCTTATTAAACTTATTTAACTTGTTTTAACTTTGTATTGATAAAGTAATGGAAATATCATGCAGATATGAGCTAGATTCATAGCTGGAGTTGTGTATTCTTTGTGAGTGTGTGGTGTAAGCTTTTGGAGTCCATGTTCGGATTGAGGTTTATATACCTTGCAAGACTTTATGAACACAGTAAAGAACAGTTATTCACGCTTGTTTCTTCTACACCTGTGACCTTTTCTTCTATAAAAGCCAAAATATTTTTCTAAATGCATTTTTGGCGTTTACAATGAGTGTAAGCCATGGCCAGTGTTGTTTGGTTAGAAACATTCTTCAAAATATCTGCTAGAGAAAGTCGTACACATTTGGAATTGACGTCAAGGTCACTAAATGTACAAATGATTTTAAACCAATGTTGAGTATTTTCTGCAGAAACCTTAAGTTTGCCAAAGACTGTTTACAACATTTTAAACCAGTTCGGTCAATGACATCCTGAACATTCAATGTCATTGAAAAGTACATAGTGATAAAATTATCCACCATTGTGGGACTTATATTTCATTCATGTGTTGGTTTGATTTTATTGTCCATAAAGTATCATAGATATCATAATGTATGCGTCTTAATGTACTGTATTGAATGAACTCTCATAACATTTAATGAAAATGATATTGGTGTCATTAATCACAATAATTTACCTGGTTGTTCACAACACAAAGGTTTTGTTGTATAGTAAATAAATCAGACAGGAGCGGTCATATTTTAAACCTGTGCTCTTACTTCCACAATGAAAGCATCGCAATTTATTCTGAAATACCAACTTGATTTCATTCAATTGGAATACTGCATTAAATAAAAAACTGAAGTTTGCATAGTTCATGTGTACAACATAACCGAAATGACCTAGCCGGGTTCCCTTTGGAAATCTGGGAAAACGTAACCTGATTGCTCATCAATTTAGACTGGCACTGGATCTGCAAACTTTGTTTCCGTCCCAGTTCCTTTATCTACAGCCTGGCACCAGTACCAAACCAGTTGGCTTGCGCCGGTGGCGTAATAGGCCCGCATCCAAGGGTTGGCACACGATAAAAATAGGCAAATATCTAAACAGAAATATGCAGAGAGCGGACAATTCCCAACGCACAGAAAAGGCATTTTCGGCTACTCGTCTAAATGCTTAACATATGTAAAATAAGCTTATTGAAGGACAGAAGGCATATGTGATACTGTATGCAATAATATCAAGTCACATTTTTATCGGCTCCAAGGATAGAAAAATGAGAGGATTTGTCGAACATGTGTGGCTTTGTTTAACACAGTAGCAAACAAAGAATAAAATGAAGGCATATTTTGACTCAAAGTTCTATTTCAATTTACAACACAAATTTCCGTCTCATGTTTCAGTTTGATCTGCTTTCGTGATGAGGTTTCGGGTGAGGTTTGTTCTTGCTTGTTTTCTTATAATGGTACCTTTCATACAATCATGCAGTGATGCACTGCTATACACTGCATACGGTGTACTGTACCAAACCCCAAGAAAGCATGTCAAGATTATTCATGGACATTTGCATAATGGGAGCTTTAGCTCTATTGTCTGTTTTTATGTGGCTAGCCGAGTGAAATAATTAACTAATACTTCTTTTGAAATGTTCTAATTTTATGAAAATGAAGATGATAATTGTTTGTGCGTCAACAGTAAATAATTTTTCACTATTTAAAACTTGATTTCATCCCAGTTAGGTTCACTTTAAACTTTGCTGTAGTTTTTCCGATAGTTTACTGTAAATTTAGTTACTGATAAATACTGCTTTTTTAGTACTGAGTTAAACTTTACGTGGATCAAAAATGAAAACACTTTGACTCTCATTGCTGGCATTGGCACAAACAATGGCAAAAAGTGACATAATTACTTAATATTTTTGCTACAAATATTAAAAATTGCTTACATTTGCAATACACTTGCAATAAGAAAAGTGACATAAAATATAAAATCTTGTTATACGATATAAAAAAGAACTAGGTATGTTTATGTTTGAAATGAAAAATGTACATTAAGTTTTAAAGCAAGGTTTTACACCGAATAGTGTTGTTTATTCGGCTGTTCCACACTGTAATTATAATTTTCCAATTTTCTAATAATGATTCTCATAAAATAACTGTTTTCTTGTTCGATTTTATAATCCAAAAGTAATCAAGACAGATATTTTAATACAAATAATATGATAACACCCACCAAAATACAGTAGCCGCACTTAAGCCTCTTTGTCGTGACCCATTCCTAACAATGTGTTCACACTGCTATTTCTATATAGTTGGTACGAGGGATTTCTCTTGTTCTTGTAAAAGTTATCTGCTCTCTAATTCGGACGTCACACACTGGCACTTCCTTGTCCAAATACTCTATTAGATTCCATAGACAAACAACAATGAATAAAGAGCTCTTTACCAAAATGAGATGAGTGCCAAATTTAAAAATGAGAGTTTGTCATGCCATTTTGTTGTGTAGTGAACCTATTCTCTGTTCCATCAATGTTTCATGCCAAATCACTATGTATTCTTGTTTTAAATGTACTGCAAGATGCATTTGTCTCCAAAATGTGTAAATCCCTAACCTGTTTTACGCCTAAATGCGATATGTTATGTATGACGATATGATATGATATGTGTTAATGCAATCTAACATGGTAAAGCTTTTGTTAAGTGTTTCAAAATGTGTACTCTGGTAACACTTTTGATAGCCTGGATGAGACGGTAAGACCTGGGGGTGAAAAGTGGCACACTGGACATTTGCATTTTTTAATTTATATCCATTTACTGTAAAAGTCCCTGATGTCTTACATTTCATGCTATTTAGTTTTTTTGCAAGACATAAACCAACATTTTTAAAACAAAAAAGAATGTATTTGTAGAATCTTAATCACGCAATATTGTAAAATATTGTTGTCTCGTGTAACAATCATTATGTAACATTGAGCCAACCGACAATTTTAACAGGATAATTGAATATCATGGGTCCAGGTAAAAAAACGTCATTTTCAGAAAACTATTCGAATGGATTGATCTTTTTTTGGAAAAGAGCTCTTAATGTTAATACACACTCATGGCGTGATGTAAAGCAACCGAAAAACGATCCATATGCAATTAATGAACGACGTTAGATCACTTGAAATCAATAGCGGACTCGGAAACGGTATTCACACGGTGACCCAAGCTGCGGTGTTCCTAAATCTACTTGTTACATTGTCTTGCTGTGCTTTGGGAATCGACTTGAGTTCCACTTCCAGGCCTTATGTAAATTGAACAGGTGCGATGGGAATAGCACCTTTTTAGGTCAGCGAATTCCGAGCCGAATATAGGGCGGATTATCACCCCCGTACTGTAACTCCACAGTGAACCCATCTCTCTCTTAAGCACAGCAACTGCTAAAAGCAGGCCGTGAACTCCAGGGACGCGCTGTTCCTCGAAGCTCCGCACAGCTAGATGCGTGCTTGCAGTCGGTGTGTCAGTAAAGGTACACTTGTGTCTGAGACGGGTGAGTCACGGTTCAGTGTTGTGAATACTCTGTTACAGCGGTTGGCATACCTCGGACGCTTTAAACAGAGGCGAAAGCTTGGACGAAAGCGAGGTGCTATTTATACGCACCCTGCTGAGCTCTGGTGGTCGTCTCTTGTCTTTAAAGGTCATGCTGATTAAAGATGCACTGCGTATCCAAACTGCAGTGCCAAAGCATTGTACATGTTGAAAGAAAACGTTTATTGATATAGCGGAGTGTGTAATGGAGGGGATTCTGCATGAGCATTTATGCCCGATCACAAGCATGGCGTGAGGATTATGTTCCTTTGGAAACATCATTTTATTACTAGAATGAAATGGGATAATCCTTTCCGCTGATACAGCGTGAACCCAGGCCATTTTAAAGCGGGAATAATCTATGTAATAGCAGTTAATGACCCTAAAATGAAGGTCCATTGACCGGTTTCTGGAAAACTCGGCGGACAGATAATCACAAACTCTAATGATGTTTACAAAATCGGGTTCGAATGGTTTGAATTGGTTGATAGTTCGTTCTTGTTAGTCTGTTGAGTGAAACGCAATTGGTTTAATAACATTCGAAGTAAAAAAGAAATTTTGAGCCGTAACAACGGCTCATCAAAATGTATTGGATATTTAACACTTGTATGATTTTCATTTATTTATTATGGTTTTAATCATCAGCTAATAAAAACATTAATCTAAAGTGCATACATTCAATTTATCACAGTTACAAGATACAAAAACAGAATGTGCTTCTTTGCAAAATTGGGTATTTTTAGAGATTTTTTATTCCAAATATAAGAAATGATACTGCAGTTGGTTGTTTGATTTAGCAACAAAGACCCAACAAAGTACAGCTTATTTCTTTAATTAGCTTATGTCTTTTTTTTTTGTTTAAAATATAGAAATCCTAAAATCTAAATTTTAATGTTGAGGAAAAACACCTTGAATTACAGTTTTCAGAATGTTTGTTTGCAAAAACAAGTAGCTCAGTGTTTGTTCAAATATCCCGCTTTTTATTTAAAAAAGATAGATCAACAAATGACACGTAACTTAAACCATACGCAAACCATACCAAACACGAAAACACAATAAAAACTTGTTTTCTTTTAAAATTTTTATTGTTTATTCTGTAAGTGATATAAACATCTGTATAATATGGTTGTTTTGATTTAGTAACAGTATTTCAACAAAAAAGCTTACTACACAAAAAAACCAAACATGATTGTGACACAATAAAAACAAGTTTCTTGAAAAATAGTTAAACTTTAAAAAATATAGTTTAAAAATATACTTTTTGGGGTATTAATGTCATGTATGTATTAATGATTTAAAATTGGTAAAATCTCTTAAATTAACATGTCCGTTCACAAAACACAAGAACAATGTTTTTTCTATATGGTCCCACAGACCCCAACACCCCAAAGATTTCTGGACAAAACCTTTGAGACCCTCCTTAAAAAGCGCACGTTGGACTACTAGAGTCATTTCCGTGACTACAAACCTTAATGTTTTAACATAAAATTCAATAAAGAACCAGTTGATTATTTTGTTGTATTATAGAACATTAATATTGGATTTATAATGGATAAACATTTTTATTAAAACAAGATATCCCAATGTTTTATCCATATACTGTATGTCAATCTATCCATGGACCAATGAGATTTCTCCCTGGGTAGAGGTATCCAATAAAAGGTGTAGTTCCACCAAACTTCACGAACGTACTTATTAAAATATTGCCTGTTAATAATTCCTCCTGGCATTGCTCGGAGACGTGTGTGCCAGTGTTTTGTATTTCATCTTTGGTTCCCTCATCATCATTTATTTTCGAACGTTCCAGTTGCCTGATCCGTACCTGCCTCAGCCCCCATCCGCCGCAGTGGCGGTATATCATTCTGTCTTTCCAATAAATAAATTAGTTCCGGACAAATTATTTTCAAACCTAACCATCTGAGAGGTCTTTTCTCTCTTTGCGTCACAGAACATCGAACGGGGTGAGCTGTAGTTCAGAATCGACGGCAGAATTGAGGCCTTATTTAACGTGCTATTGCATATGCATTGTTAGAAATTGGGTATACTCCCCTGAAGTACTCTGATAATCAGAAGGCCGAACGGAAGCGTGCTATAGACAGTGATGCATCGCTGGTGTACCATACTGAACCCCCAGAAAGCATGTCAAAATTATTCATGGGGATTTGCATAATGGGAGCTTAAGCTCTATTGTCTAACTGAGTTAACGCAGCCAGCAAAGTGAAATAATTATCACTTCTTTCACAATATTTCAGATTTATGAATAAGTCAGGTTTTGTTTCGGCTGTAAGTCATTATTCACCATTCTGCGTGAGGAACTAGTACAGCCGTTACTCTGGTAGTCGCAACGTACTGCTGTGGCATCGTAGTCCCGGAGACGGAGTTCTTGAGAGGCGGTTGGTTATCAACTCTGCCATTTTTCAACATACCACCCCGTTTTTATTTTTTTCATTTTCATACAGTTTAAGAGAAATGTTTTTTGGAGTAAAGCTTGTGCCTGCTGTGCATGCAGCAGCGATTAAAGTGTTTCTACTTAAGCCCGGCTCTATCAGAACCGAACAGAGTGTCTTTATCGAAAAGGAAAAAAAAACATAAATTCAAAGCCTCTTTGAAAGTAATTACATTTCTTGATTTGCAAATGAGCTTTTATTGCTCTCGAACAAAGTATGGTTGGAATTATGAATCAAGCTTGTCCTCGTATGCAACTCTATATGTTGTTTCTATAATGATTTTCACACTTTTGACTTTAAAAATGCATACGAATAAAACCGAAAAGAATACGAAACAAAAACAATATCAAATATAATATTATTAGGATGCTGTTTAAATGAATGGATAAATCTCCATCATGCTGTAAAAAATGAAATTATGTTAATTTAGTGTATTAGTGTGAAACACTTTTCCGTATTCGTTTTTTTAAGGTGTTTATGCCTTGATGTTTAATTCACATTGCCTTTTGAGATAACACTGTCAACTGCCAAAGTTGGGAGAGACAACTATGTCCTGTTTAGTCATGGTTTAATCTTATCCGTTGCATTAACATTGTGTAGTGTCTGTCAGATATATCTGACATACTTCGAAATATCGCGCATTTATCATTGGATGTTTAGGTCAAAGGTTAACTTATAAGAACATTTTATTTGTGTCTTATTTCAAGTGTTTAAGGCCGATTTGGTGATTCAGAGCCGATCTTTTTATTCATGTTTTTTCTTGAGCAGTGAAATAAACGCAAGGATAATAATATGTGTGAATATTTGCTATGTATAGATCGGTCAATAGGATCGTGCTACATGTTTAAGTGATGATCTTGATAGGTGAGGCTGTGGTTGACCGCTGCAGATGTGGGCATGAGGGGAGGGCCTGAAATAAGAAGATATTTTGAAGAATGTGTATGGCAAAAAGTTCTTTTGCATCTCTTTCTCTAGAATGTCAGGACTTTTTACCTGTGCTGTACTGCCAAATGAAATCAGAAGTGCATATAAGATGTATGAGATGCCTGGAGGGTTGACTGGCACCCAGATAACACCTTGCATGTGAAGTCGGAGAACAGTCAGGTGAGGAAGCACAAGTAGCCAAGCATGTGCATGAAGAAATTAAAATATTTAAGTAACTGATTTGAGAGTGTCTCTCAAAGTACATGTATAATATTTTATCAAATTCGAACTACTAAATTGTGCACTGAATATATTCTTCTGTTTTGAGTATCTTGCAAAATACCTCAACCTGTGTTTGGAATGTTTCTTGAATTTTAAAGTTCATAAGAAATGTGTGATATCAGAACGGTATAAGAATGCTTGTTTAAAATGTGTTTTAAAGTTTTATACTGACTTCTTTGCAATGTAAAGCATTTTTAGTGCTTTTTTGTATCCCTTTAAGTGTACTGTTCAATATTTCACATGTATTACATTTATTATTATTCTTTATGCCTGGGTTTGAATCATCAAGTTTCACTTGTGAACTGTTCTCCATTGATTTAATAACGTTTGCTTTATTTTTGCAAAGTGTCTTTCAAAACAAGCTATTTTTAATTGTGCTTCGTTTAAATTAATCGTCTGTTAAATGTAATGTCATCCTGATGTCATTTTGTCATCCTGTATAAAGCAAACCAAACAATATCAAAAAAACTTATTAATATGTTTACATGACATACATTTTTTTTAAAAAATATGTTTAATTGGTATTTATTGGCTGGTATTTATGGTGATACATTTTTTGATCATCCTATGGTATACAGAACACTTATAGTTCCAATTGATGTGATAGTTACAATTATAGGGCC
Source organism: Triplophysa yarkandensis (assembly GCA_033220385.1). Classification (NCBI taxonomy): domain Eukaryota; kingdom Metazoa; phylum Chordata; class Actinopteri; order Cypriniformes; family Nemacheilidae; genus Triplophysa; species Triplophysa yarkandensis. The sequence continues at coordinate 2,895,093 of CM065674.1, forward strand.
TTAGAAATGATTGAAGTGATAGAAGGGACTACAGATGTACTCTTAAGCTATAGATGCGCCATTTTTATGAATAAGAGAAATGTTCGTAAAGAGTACTGAGGATTTACCGAAAATCTACAAAATGTCCTGTTCCATGGTTAAAGGAAATGTCCGTAAACTTATTAGAAATTGTATTGGTAATTTTCTGCAAGTACATTATGTAGCACTTTTAAAAGATAAGTAAACACAAACATTAAATTCGTGTCATCATTTACTCATCCACCAGCATGACTTTTTCTGCAGAACACAAAAGGAGATATTTTGAAGAATGTTGGTAGCAAAACAAAGGAAGTATCCATTGGCTCAAAGAGTCAAAGGGTGTTATGGTGTAAATCTGAAGTTCCCCCAAACTCTATTCTTTATTCTTATTTAAAGGCATACTTATTGAAATATTGTGTGTTATAAATTCTAACTGGCATTGCTCAGAGGCGCGCGTGCCACTGTTTCATATTTAATGAAAAGAATACAGTTGGAAGAGTGTTGGTAACTGAACAAAGGCAAGATCCATTGACTCTAATTGTGCAAATATAAAGATAATGCAAGGGAATGCGTTTCATGATGTAAATCACAAGTTCCTCTAGACCTTGTGCTTCATACTTCAAAGTCATACTTCTTAAAATATTACTTGTTAATAATTCTTAAAGCCATTGTTCTGAGGCGCAGTTGACAATGTTTTGTATTTAATCAAAGGGGGATAATTTGGAGAGTGTAGGTAACCAGGTAGGTAAGTCAGTCCAGATATAAAATGAATGCCATGAAATGGGATGAATGACATTAGAAAGAAATTTGGTAATGTTTCATGGACAGTATCCAGTTACTTCAATTGTGTAGATTTAAAATTTATTCAAGAAAATGTGACAAAAGTGAATGGCATGGAAGATATTTTGAAGAATGTCGGTAACCCAATAAAGGCAGTATCTATTATTTCAACCGTAGGGATACAAATTGATGCGTGAATGGGTAAGAAGATATTTTGAAGAATCTTAGTTAACAAACAAAGGCAGAGTTTATTGACATCAATTTTGCATATATAAAATTAATTCAAGTGAATGGATGGGAAGACATTTCGAAGAATGTTGTTAACCAAACAAAGACAGTTTCCATTCATTTCAACTGTAGGGATACGAAATTGATGCAGGTGAATGGGTTAGAAGATATTTTAAAGAATTTTGGTTGCCAAACAAAGACAGTATTTGTTGACATCAATTATAAGGACACAAGGTTAATGCAAGGAACACATATATTATTTTAAAGAATGTTGGTAACCAAACAAATGCAGTATCCATTAACTTTGATTGAACTGATATACAATCGATGCAAGCAAATGGGTTGGAAGATATTTGGAAGAATGTTGGTAACCAAACAAAGGCAGTATTGATTGACAACAGTTGTGCGGTTACCACCATACTTCAAAATATCTTGTATTATACAGAATAAAGTAAATCATATAGGTTTGCAAAAAGTTGAGTTTGAGCCTTTTTTAAACAAAACCGTGAGTTGCGAATAAACCATCATTTTTACCCGGTGTGTGACAAAACTCCCAGGCCTCTGCTGACTGGGGTAGTGTCATGAATCGATAACAACTACATCATTTTAAATCATTTCGAGGAATTGATGTGCTTCAGAAAAACCTGTCATTTCATCCGAAGGGTGGTACCTACATCTCATTGCTAGAGCTCTGCCGAAGAAAAATGCTGCAAAGTAGCAGCCGTGTGGCTCTTCAAAAACAGTGATTCTGACGCACATCACATCCTAAAACTAGAATGTTGACCTTATACCAGGCTTTCAGGAATGATTTACAGATTATACACATTTACCCTATGTTTCCTATAAGGTGCAATTTCACGTACATCACTTTCAACGTTGAGACGATGGAAGACATCAAGGAACGGTACAAGCTGCCGGCCATGTGCCAGTGATACGGTTAACCCCACGCTGGAGCTCTCCCTTGGCCCTCTGTTGTTTAAGTGATGCTGAATTCTGCACTTTGTCACTGTAATGATTTCTTAAAGATTCACACGCTGTTAGAACATGAAGCAATCGCACATTTAAGAGAGTTCAGTGAATCTCGACATCTCTGTTGAAATCTGCTACTGTAATTATGCACTTAATAAGCAAATCAAGGCTGTTAAATGTGAAACACACAACTCTCCGTTTACGTCCTCAACGCTGAAGAAGATTGTGTATGACCGACACACTCAAGGGCCGCGGAAAGTCTTTCTCATAAATAAATAACCGGAGCATTTGAAATTCAGACCGCGGTACTGTTGTGTTTGGGAGACGGCTAACTTTAACAAGGCTTTAAATAATGGAGGTTGCTCGGATCAAACGCGTCCGTGGCTACTTCAAAGATCTGTTTCAGATGATTATTGGGAATGTGGCTTGGAAGACACGAAGGATGATGTACTTTCAGACTCATTTAAGCTTTTTATCAACCACGTTCTTAACCTCGCGCACTTAGCCAGACTGTCTGGGTTTTATAAAAGAAAACATCTGTGTTGCTATGATACCGTTTTTATTCGTGCTAGATTATACGCTTTGTATGTTTGATGCAAAGAGAGTCGATATCCTTCACACTTTTACTGCTTGAGCTCTTTCTTGTCTTTCTTGTCAACGGCGCATTAAAACTGAGCTCTAAACGTTATATTATTTAGATGAAGTGTTACATGTTTGACGTATTGATAGGACGCTTCTTACGTCTTGCACATACCAAGCACGAACAATCGCGTTCATCGCTCTTTATTTCTCGTAGGAAAAGTTCGTTAATTGCGCACGAGTGACTTGAAAAACGACATGCATATTTTTCGGACAGTAGGTGTCATCGCGCTCTCCGCCCGAATTTCTCGCTCAAGTTCAAATATTTGGTAATAATTCTGGTGTGAACGCTACGACACAACAGTGGTTCTTAACTGGTTTGGCCATTGGAATCATGTTTTTACGACCCAACATATTTAGGACCTTTAATTAAGTAAATTTATTTTTATTTATTTGTTAACACACGCAAGTGGTGTCACTATTTACTCAAGACAGACTTACAAATAAGCAATAATTAGTTGCAGTTGTCCAACAAAATGTATTAAATTATAGAGATATCACAAAGTAAAAACAACAAACGAACAGTTGTTACTATAACGAAAGGTAAATAAATGATGAACTTAAACTGAACTGTTCATAAAACTGTTAACACTAATCCTGTTGAACAGAACGAACCGGCAAATTACAGTAGAATGATTCAAATGATCATAACAGCAATTTGGGAAGCTAATGAGATAACTGAGGATGTTTTGTTTCTAAATTTCATTTTAATTTAAAAGGTTTCATGCTCTCTTGTGAGAGCACCTCACAACATATGACACACTAAGGTTTTACGCCTTTTCCGTTGTAAGAATATGTAAATCCATATTTTACATATTCAGGATCGTACTTGCGCTTTGACATATTTGATGACATAATTCAATGAAATTCACATGTCAAGTGGTACGTTTGTCGCGCGCATTTCAATTAAAATCTGGTTTATGCAAAATATGATAAAATTGTTCCCGCAACACACCAGTTGAGAAACTCTGCGATATAAAATATATGAAAATGCATTTGATTTACTTCCTGGTTCATTGGAAAAGCACGTTTTCAAATAAGATATGATATAATAAGTAGAATTTGAACTGATTCGATAACTATTTATAGACAGGGTTATCTGCCGACACTGAGTTTGGTGTCCGCGTTAACCCGCATTTACTAAATTCGGAAGGATTAATTATTAATTGAATTATTTCCTGAATGTTATGTATTCGTGTAAGGATTATTAGATTTATTCAACTTTATTCTCAGTACACATGTACAGTACAAGGTAACAAAATGCAGATTTTGTCCGACCAGACAAGGATAAAATGTATATGAACATAATACAGAATATGCAGATTTATAAAAAATTTATTGGAGAGGTAGAAAGTATATATACATATATATAAAAGCAGGGGAATATTGTATATGTGTATAATACAAAATGTACAGTTAGAGTTTCATAATTTACAGGTTTAATATATAGGTTTTTATAAATGCTATGGGATATTACAAAGATGGAATAAATTTGGAACATCAAACTGACGGCCATAGATCTGTATAAATGATTGACTGTGAATAATCACTTTCAAAAAATAAAAGTTTGCGTTACATTTCATATACCGGTGCATAATAATTACAGGTACACCTAAGTTTCATCCTTATAGCAAACTTTTATTCTGCAAGCAATTAATCGTAATTAATCTTACACCCATCCTTATCGACAAGAATAATTATTTACAATAAAAGCTGTAACAGTCCACACATGATATTTTATTTCATTTTTAAAATCCGATTTGTTTTCATGGACCAACATTCACATCAGCATCACGATGCATCGAAAAACGATTACATTCAACTCATTTTCGATAGTAACTTGGTGGTCGCTGGGCATTTTTGGGGTGGTTCCTTCATATGATTTGAGTGCGTGGTTCGTAAATGTCAGCAGGGTTTGTATACCCATTACCTTGCCATTCAAACCCTGCCAAACTAAAGTAATTCGCTAGCTTGGTCCAAAAAATTCCAAACAAGCTATGAGCCAAAATGTGAAATGTACATCTGTGGGCGTAATATTGTAGCATTATTAATTCATGCATTAGCGACGGGCACTAATTAAAATCTTGGTGAGCTCTTGCCTCAACCCATCGCTCCATGTATATATTTCAAGTACATCTGCTTGTGCGGGGTTTGGGGTGGGGGGGCTGGTTCGGGGTTATTATCTCGCTGAAGATAAGTGCTGTCGGTACGAATTAGGCTGAGCTCAGGGCTGCCCGTCAATGTTAACCCGTAGCTTTCTCATAATAAATCACAGAGTGGGACAGATCCATACTTCTATTTAAATGGCAGGACTGGAGCAGATGTCAGTAGACATTACTCAAAAAGAGACATCGTAATAAATCACGCCGCTAGTAGATCGAGAACAGGCCTCTATGTGGATGCGTCCTTAAAATGAAACTCATTGTATATTGGGAATATGGTCCTTGTGGTGCTGAATGTACATTGAGGAGATGGGTAATGTAAGAAAATGTGTCGGAAAAGAAAGTATATAATCTCAGAATATCAAATTAAAGAAAAGATGTTTGGAGATTAATCAAATGTCATGTATCATATTATTTAAGCACAGCAACATTAATATTCATTTCTATACCTATTACTACATTACACCAACGGTCTCACCTGTCAGTTAAAATATGCATCTTTATTGCATCATTATTGAGAAACATTGGACACAAGGCGGCATCTCATTTCTAGTGTCAGTCATTTTCCTCGCTGTGAAAGAACAACATCAGAGCAACAGTTTTCCTCTTGTGTCAGTTTTTGCTTGAAGGGAAAAAACGAAAAGAAAAAAATCTGTCTGCGGCTTCCAAATGTGAAGCGACACCTGGCATGTCGGATAAAAGCCCGTGACACAACTCGATCTTTTCTCATCTAAGTTAGCACTTGTTTGGGGGTGTGATCACACAGTCGAAACGCAAAATATCTGAGAAGTGAGAACGCTGTATCTTCATCGGCGGAAGAATAAAAAGATTTCCAATAGAAACGCTTTACTGCTACAGCAAGAAGTCGAACTCTCCTGCTATTAAAAAATCATGGCTCATGTCAGCGGAGACCGTTTCAAAGGCCTTATTCAGCATGGCATGAATAATTCATCACAAGAAGAAGAAGAACGCAGATTTCTCAAAACAGTCGGGACAGGATTTAATACCTCGTGATTTTGCCAACTCAAAGCATCGCTTTGACCGTGGCATAATGAGGGTAACCTCCGAAAAAAGATTTTCTGAAGTCCGACTACCCACACGCTGTGACGTCAAACTATACCTGGGTTTATAGCAGGCGTCTTGCATTTTCATAAGAGGTTTCACAAAGAGGATTTAGATGAAATATTGCCCAGTGTTAAAATGAGCTAAAGGGTTGGGCTGTTGGCAAGCATATTGTTGAATTTGTGTAATTGGATCAAGTTATAAAGAAGAGATGTGAACAAAGACCCAGAAAAGGGTTTCAACATGCACTGTTCAAAATATTGTATTTAATTCATTTGATTTAATTCAGTTCATTTTGTTTATCTCACCTCCATCTCACCACTTGCTATATAAAACCCAGATGTGGCACCTTTTGAAACCCACAGATACTCAGTTTTCTTGAGAATTGATTTGTTAGGGAACGAGGGGTCGTGAGATCAACCATCTGCCCTGTGGAGTGAACATATCTGCCCCGCTGCCATCCATCACTTCTGGACGGATTACAGATGCTTAGATCTGAGGAGGTCTGGCACTTAATGAACCTGGAGAGAGACTCAAAAAGAGAGAGAGAATGAGTGAGAGAGAGGTATAAGACATGAGTTTTACCGTCCTTTAATAATGTAGGGGGTCGTTTTAGTCCCCTAGAATTCAATTATCAACGGAAGGTCATGAAAATATGTGGCGTGAGAAATCTGTCTGCAGACGGACGGACCAGATATGTTCAAAACTCCACCCTGTGTGCTTACAAGCACTTATTACAGTCGTTGAGACATGAGGCGTGTGGGTGCACACAGAGAAAAATACCTTACGTAACTAAAAATCTTATGCAGATACTGAAAGAGCAAGTCGTGTCTTTTTAAAGACGTAATTTTTTGTTGATGTTTTGACATGTTTTTGCTTCAAAGAAAGAGATAAATGCATGACTTAAAGGCAAGGTAGTGAAAGATTTTAACTTGATAATTTTATTAGATAACAATGCAATGAATGGTCTAGATGGACAAATGAAAGGAGAATGAAAAGAGGAGAATGCATGTATGCATACATGGATGGAAGCATATATAATTGGATCAACAATATGTTGGTTGGTTGGTTGGTTGGTTGGTTGGTTTATTGGTTTGTTGGTTTGTTGGTTGGTTGGTTGGTTGGTTGGTTGGTTGGTTGGTTGGTTGGTTGCCTGGTTGGTTGGTTGGTTGGTTGGTTGCCTGGTTGGTTGGTTGGTTGGTTGCCTGGTTGGTTGGTTGGTTGGTTGGTTGGTTGGTTGGTTGCCTGGTTGGTTGGTTGGTTGGTCGGTAAGTCGGTAGGTTGGTTGGTTGGTTGCATGGATAGAAAAATGTATTAATTAATCATAAACCAATCATAAATCTGTATAAACAGGGATACACGGATAATTGCATAAATGCATAGATAAATGGATCAATAAAATAATAAGTTGGTTGGTTGGTTGGTTGGTTGGTTGGTTGGTTGGTTGGTTGGTTGGTTGGTTTGATTTGGTGGACGTAAAGATAGAGAAATTGATTGATAAATGAAAAATTTACAAACGGACCACTGAATCTATAAGATGATATATACAAAGGGGAGGAAGGAGAGTTGGTGTGTATGATGCAAACAAGGATAAATGGATCGATATGGTATTAGGTGGGTTGAACAATGGTTGGATGGATAATACATAAATGGTTCAATGCATAAACGAATGGATCAATAAAAAATGTGATGGATGGATTATGCGTAAATGGAAGAAATGGAAGGGTGGATGTAGGAATTGATGACTAGATGGATTAAAGAATGGTTAGATGTATAAATAAAAGCATGATTGAATGGGTAAATTGGTGAATAATTTGTTAAATACATCAATAAGAGAATCAATGGACATCAACTTGAATAAAATGGAGGAAAATGTTTGGTAGTTGCCTAAACGGAAGTTGGATAGATATATTAGTGAACTAACAGATAAATGGATGGATGAGATCTGGAGTATTGAAGGTTTTTTCCCCCAGTTGCTCAGCTTTTGTTTGGCATTTTCTCTTGAGCAGGCAGATGTCTATGTGTGATTACAGAGGCCTGTTGCCTTGATTTCTGGCACACAAACACTGCAGAAATATCAAATGATAATGAATCATTAGACTAACATTTGTGGAACTTAAATGCCTGGAATTCAGCCAAAGCGAAAGCGCACATTTCCAACAAGCTTTAAATTGTCCTTAGAATTCAACCGGACAATGCCTTCCCCTGCGGACTGTTACCCAGCAACATTACTATTTCAACACCAATAACTTCATTTCTCTGTATGTCTTTGAACATGCAAAAAAAACATTTTTCCATACTAATACGCGTTTTTTTCTCAAACAATTATTTTGAGCTACAATATATAATTACCTTAAAGCGCAAACATTGTAAGCTCCCAATGCCACAAATTAATTGGCTGTCCTCATTAACTCAAACTCTGGTTTTCATAAACATCGATTTCCACCCCATGCGGATACAGACAGCGTTTTTTTTCCGTGGCGATTCATACATTATTAATTGTTGATAACATTATGTGGAAGGATAATGGCGAGAGTCTGCACGTCCATGGGGTTCGAATCTGTGATCCTTAGGTGTCCTAAGGATCTGTGGGGATATTTTGAGAGTGAACTCTCAGTATGAGGTGGGCGATATTTCACATCATTACCAAGCTCCCCTAGGACGTGGTGTTTAATTTTTTATGCCACACTGTCTCCAGGATGCAGGTTATTAAAATATGGATCACCATTCTGTTACCAGCATGCATTGCGGTTGTGCGACACTGGAGCTCCTAAATGTGCAATGTTGGTGTTCAGCAGTTTTTTTGTTGTTTAAGGCATCTTCTAAATGCCTCAATGAAAATGTAAATGTAAGGCACAGAAAATAAATATTTAATCATTATTTATTTGCTTTCACGTTGTCCAAAACCTAGATATGACTCTTTTTATTGGTGAATATATTTTGAGAAATGGTTTTCGTTCCTCACAATGGAAGTCAATGGGGCTAAATAATGTTTATTTACCCGCCTATTTCTTAAATATATTCTTAATTGCTTAGAAGTAGAATGAGGGCCAGTGCTGGGTAAAAATATTGATTCCTCAATTTTTATAGATCGATCTATAATAAATATCTATCTAATAAATAACTCTAATGATTCATCTTCCCGAACCGATTCTTAACGCACATACGCGGATAACATGATCTCTGTTTAACCTATTTGCAATTTTTTTATCTGTTTAATTTCCAAGATAAGTTTTCATTTATTCATAAAAAAATAGAAGTCATTTAAAACATTCAAAAACATTTGATTCAACCGAATAAAAAAAAACAAATATGAATTGAAGCGAATTACCAAATAAGATTCAAAACCCAGCCCTAATAAAACTTATAAGATCATATTAAATGATTCTATGACTTTGTCTATATCACAATAATTTACTGCTATATTTACTTAATAAAATCTTTTTTTTAAGTTTTTTGAAGTAAGACCAATCAAAATAAATGTGTTAAACATTTGAATACATTATTACATAGTGATACATAAATTATATATGATACATTACAATGCATACATTATTTGGGAATATTTCACACAAGGAATTATGTTTTTAACTAGCAAATTTTAGATATTATATGACCGGGTTTTGGCAAACTCTGGCGAGGCAAAAATGATAAATTGTTGGATATTTCTAGTAATTTATTTAAACTTTTTGAAATGTTGATAATGTGAATATGTATGCAAAACTTGGACACTTGAATTCTTCTGCACAGGGGATGACGTGAACTGCAATAAGAACTTTCTTGAATGGTTAAATGCGACAAGTATCATCATGAATTTGTGTCTGTTCCAACCACCAAACTATTAATACCGACACACAGTGTTTTTTAATGCACATGCCCCAGCCATAATACCGGAGTTTATTTACTTGAGCGATATGGTGCGGTAATGTATACTTCCAGTTATAATCATAATGATATTTCGTCATGTTAAAAAGAGCCAATCTTTTCACACAACTATATTGGAAGCGAATCACAATTTCAAAATCATGCTAAAGTGTTACCACGACGCGTCATCAATCCAGATGTTCTGGCGTTAATGTAGTACAAACCTTGTGTTTGTGTGTCTGGGTCTGTAATGTACAGCCTGGATGTAAGCTCTTACCAGTCGGCTTTACTATATCTGCAGTTTCAACTTTCCTTTTTTCATGAAGAACTGGCATCGAAAGTCAAAAAGATTAACCTGCTGGGCAGAGATGACCCTGTCAATAACCTGAAGTCCTTGGAATCCTGATCTAGGGCCCTTTCTTAGAACATTTGACGAATAATTATTTCAATTGATTTGTAAAGTTGCTTAAATTTTTTGTGTGTGTTGTGTAATGTAAAGTTGTGCTTTTAATTGCACTTTATTTTAATTTTGAAAAAATTAAAAGAGTATTAAAGCAGGTGCGCAAAATAAGTTTAATACTTTTTAATGTAATTTTGATAAATGGTAGTATTGTCAGAATAATATTAACTTTTTTGTAAATTTTTTCGCAAAGAGTAATTTAGGATTGCAATTAAATTGCTTAAAAATGTTTGATTATGTCTATTTATTTTGTACTCGATTAGATTTTTTTGGTGAAACATTTTTACAGTAAAATATTGAGTAAATAAAGAAAGTAAGTAGATTTACTCAAAAGTGCTCAAGGCCTACATGAGTAACATTGAGTATATCCACTTAATATTTTCAATGTTATCGATCAAGATAACTATAGCATTTTTGGGGTGGGTGACATCTTGTAAGTGACATCGACAATAGATCTCTTGAATCTCCTCTAAACCGGATCTTTGTTCTGAACACAGATGGATATTCTACGGATTGCTTTGAGCATGAAGTATAACAGCCAAATCTGTTTGAGCGGCATTGTTTGTCTTTCTCATTTGAATTCCTGCTGGTAAGTTCTTGAATAAACGATTCTCATCACTAAGGTCGAAATGTTGACGTATTAGCCGACAGATGGACAACAATTACCATTTCAGTCATCCGCAGCTGTGTAAATACGAGCTGTTGAAAGGATTGTCAAACACACAAACCAATGAACGCACAAACTTGGATTTTAAAATTCGAAATTTTGGATCCATAAGGCCGCACCTAGTCTGAGTTTCAGGATATTTGAAACTTAGACCTTCAATTGGAACGCCTACAGTACAGCCGGAGAGAAACGCGCTGATTTATTCTGCACTTGGAGGGGGAGAAGGATTTTTTAATCTTGTATGAATCCGCTCTATGAGAATCACATCACGGTCAGATTAACAGTATCAGTTATTTGAATGTGCAGGTATCAACTGTGTTATGAGAAATGATATGACCAATATATGTTTTCTGTCCTTTGTTAAAGCGAAATGAATTGTAACATTAGTATATATAATGAGATTTTAGTAGAATGCCGACAAATGAGATTTTACCATTTAGGTGGCTTGAATCTAAAATTATAAAACAAAAATTCTATCACAATTATATTACCCAATCCTTTTAAAAAATAAACTAGTAAGAAATAACACCATTTTTGCGAAATATTTTAATTGATATCTTAAATTGCAAACAGATGATTCCTTTGGAATTACTTTACTTAAACATATAGATCGGTTCACACAAATCAATTACATTGAAATTGTAAATTGTATTTTCTAAGTCTTTAATGTCCATTTTCAATATTTTAGTTAAATCATTTGTTAGCTGTTTAAACAACCCTTTTTTCAATTTATAAATATCAATTTGCAAAACTTAACGTGGCATGATAATTCTATTCGATAACTCAATTACTTCTATTTATAATTGTTGAAAACCAATAATTCTTTTTTGTAATTCTTCTCTTTGAGTTCAATAACATGGCATTTTTCCATCATGATATAAAGGGAGTGTAGGTAAATACTATATAATTAACTATAATTTTGTTGGCTAATATGTGATGAATGGACAACTTTTTATTATGAGGCATAAAGAATTTAAAAGAAATAATGTAATTATTTATAAAAACACTACAAGGTACCATTTTTATTTTCATGTGACTTAAAAATAGAATCTTTCCATCTAATGATATTTGATAAAAATAAATGAAGTATGGATGGCATTTACAACTGACGGAACACCCATATAAGAAAAGGTAAAAATTTAATTTAAATTAAACTTCAAAAGTAAATAAAATATGTATTAAAATTCAATAAAGCTAAACTGTAAGGTGATTTTTTTATTAGTTAAATATAAATTAAATTGTATTTAATTTAAATTTAAATTAGTGTATATGTTAGAGAAAGGGGAATCTGATTCATTTCAAATATTTATATTATAATACACCAGAAATATAAGGTGTATATAAAATTAATATTCATTATTATATTCATATTTTTTATTGCATACAACTTAAATAATATGTTATATGTTGTACTTGATGAAATTAACTATTAGATTTTAATCAATTCTTTAAATATGTCCCACTGAAAAGAATTAATTGAATGTTTTTAAAAGAAGTTAATACATCTGTTTACTTTTTGTGATACTTACTTAGCCGCATTATTATAATTATTGTGTAAAGAACATTCCCAATTGTTACCAGCTATGACTTATACAAGTTACGAATATTTCAAAGCTAGGAATATGTAAGTGCAAATATGTAAACAGTTACACCGTATATATCAGGTCATAAACTGTAGAAAACAAAACATATACATAATGCTTCCGTAAGGCACCCGCAACATTGTCACATTGAGTTTTGTGTTATTTCGAACAAGCGCTCTTGGAGTCTCCGAAATGATCTTTTTATCCTCCCAGTGTTCGAGTTTGTGTTGCTGAAAACTTTGTTCAATCAAGGCCAGTCATGTGGCGACGGACTCTTATGTGCATTCGCTAATTGCCTCAAAAGCACTTCCTGTCAATCAAGACGAGGCCCAGCGTACGCTTGGTTCACACGAGTCTGACACACCGAGTGAGTAGTGCTCTCTCCTTCAAAACTCCCTCGCTTTGCATCGCCGTCTCCAACAACAACAGCGGGGAGCGAACCATGAGGTCAGACCTCTTCCAAACATCTAAAACATGTCCGAGGCCACCTGCCACTCATCTGGAGCCTGCTGAGAAGAACAGCGGCAACACGGAGAGATAGAGAGAGAGGATGTTACGAAGAAGGAAAAGCTTGTCCATGCCCACCCCTCCCTTGTTTGAGGTACCGAAGCAGTACTGTCAGATTCTCACCGCTGGTCTTCCTCCGAGGGTCCGTGCTCGGAGATACAATATGACAGAGAACGTCACGTCCAGCTGCAAGCTGGTCTTGAAGAGGTGGACGGCCGGCACTGGCCTTCACACACGGTTCACGGATGCACAACCTTTCATAATTGCCTCTAGGCACTTTCTTTTTCGCAATCTTTTCATGGACGTGAAAGTTTTATCTAGGCGAAGGCCTCGCGTGGAGAATGAAACGGAAGCATAATATCACACTCAATACATATGAACGCACAGGTCATCGAAGGGGGGAAGCATCGATGGGATGTGCTGCTGATGTAATGCATGTTGTTTTGTATCACATATATATATATGTTTTCGCGTTGTTTTGTTTTTAATGCTTTGATGCACTTTTAAAATTGCGTCTATTTTATGGATGTGCGTAGTTTTGTTTAAAATTTGTTTAAAAACGTTTAAAATCACCATATGTTTTGCATATTTATGTAGTTTTTTAAGTGCTTTGATATAAACATTTAAAATTGCGTAAACGATAAACATTAGCGTACGTTTAATAGAATCCTTTGAAGTCCTGTTTATTTTTTTATGCATTTGTGGAGTTTTGTTTTTAATGCTTTTATACACAGGTTTAAATTTGTGATTATTTTTTACACATTTGTATAGTTTAGATTTTAATGCTTCGATACACTCTTTCAAAGTGGCATATCGTTTTTATGTATTTGCATAGTTTTGTTTTTATTCCATTGATAAATATTTAAAATTGCATATATTTTTTAAATATTCGTGTAGTTTTGCTTCTAAGGCTTTGACACACACTTTTAAATATTGCTTATAATTGTTATGTATTTGCTTAGGATTTTTGTAATTCTTTGATACACACTTTTAAAAATTGCATATAATTTGCACTTATTTGCAAAGTTTAGTTTTTAACTCTTTGATACACACTTTTAAAATCCTGAATATTTATAAAAAAAATTTGTAGTTTTGTTTTTATTGATTATGCATGAAAATAATGATTTAGTCACAAGGGAGGCATTTGTAACTTTATTAAATGCATTTATAATATTTAGCTGTTTTTTAAAATAGAAAAAAAAATAAATAAAAATTTCAATATTTGCTAAAATCAAGAGACAAACATGAAGGATGACTTATAATAATGATTTATGAAAAAAAATGTAAACAAAATGTGGGAATACAAGGTTTAAAATAACAGCAAAGCTATAAATTATATATATATATATATATATATATATATATATATATATATATATTTATATATTTATATAAATATATTTAAATTATACAAGTATGAGTGATATATGTTTTTATATATATATATATATATATATATATATATAAAAATTGTCACCCATTTACTTGCAATGGTTTTATGCACAATAGAAAGGAATGTGTGTCTCTGCTGTTTGGTAACCAACTTTCTTCCAAATATCTTCTTTTGCGTTCTGCAGAAGAACGTCATACATAGACGAAGTCATCCTGACCAAATAGTCTCAACAGCTCAATACAGCAAACAATTTCTTAGGAGTTTTATTTTGCACAGTTTTTTGATATGATTACAACACAATGGCTGAATTTTAATAATCGATAATAATCATAGAAATAATAAATTAGCAACATTGAACGGCCTTTTTTGTGTATGATCTATTCATTCCTGTCTTGGTGAACAAAAGTATAACTCTCATCGAGAAATATTTCTAAAACGTTTAGAAAGAGTAAACAAAAAAGGTTTTACAATAGCAAGCATGCAGTATCCTTATTTGTGTTGCTCATTTTGATAAGGAATATGATATTTTGTCATTTTGTCTACTCAAAATAATAAATCAAGGGGCCGACTCCAAGAAAAAGTTTATCATTAAATACATATACGGAATTAAAACAGATATGTTGTTTTATCAGCAGCATATTCATAATTTAACATCATATTTTTTAAACATTTTGATCTGTATTTCATAACCCATGTTCATAAATTATTGTGTAGTTTTGCCAGTGGCAGAGTGCAGACTTTGCAAACTTGTGAACATAACACAACCAAATAAGAACGAATCCATGGCGCTGTTCAATAAAGGAGACCTTCAAAAACCCTATGCAGGGAGAAAAGATCTAAATAGTCGTGAACTTGAACCCCCTGGCAGATCCAATTCAGTGCTTGACTTTGTGAAGACTCTCACAAACAGAACTGAATCGAGTTGAAGTGCAGTGGATTTTTTTTGTCTCGCACCGTTTTTTTCCTGCGCTCTATAAATATCTCAGGAGTCTAGCGCCGTGACAGTGACGCACACGTTGTAACATCAAATGTCTCCCCTGAACCCCGCTGCCAGCTTAAATTCAGTCGAGGTGTTCACAAGCCTTCGGCCAGCATTTCCTCAACCTCAAGTTTACTTCCAACTCCACTGGACAACACAAATACCCTCCAACTCGCTGACATTTCTGGATAGTGTAACTCTTTCTTTTATTGCAAACTTGTCTATTGTAAGCGCATCATTAGTCTATGCAGTGTCTTGGTAAGAATTATAATTCACCCAAGGATATAAATATATATCAAAGTGTGAACAGGTTTGTAACAACTAAGGGATGAGCAAAAGGGCATGGGCCGGTGAAAACAAGCCTGAAATCTGAAAAACAAGCATTGAAGTTTGATTATGCCTATTCATTTAATTTTGATATTTATTCTTGTACCTGGACGTTCTCACTCTATTTTGAAGAGATCAATGTGTGTGGAATCATTTTAAGTATAAAAAGTTATAATAATAAAAATATAAAAATAATAAGATAATAAGAAGTCACAAATGTTGATTTATAAATTTATTTTGTATTATTATTTTTGCGTGAACTAAGATGTTTAAAGGAAATGTTTGCAGCCAGAAATGTTGGCATAGATCACTTATCGTCACATAATAACTAACATATTTCAATTCGAATTATAAAGCTCTTTATATATATTTATAAAGAGCTCTATAATTCACACTAAAATTTTAAAGAAATAAAGATTTATTGTTTTAGGCAAACTTTTGTTGTATTGACTCACATTGTATTAAATATCAAATTGCAGTTATTTTGTTCTCTCAATATATAAATTTCCCTCTTTTCTCTAAAATATTTACAAAGTATTTTAATATTCACTATACTGGTTTACTACTTGATCAATTATAAGGCCATGTTCACCCTACAATGCATTCATTTACTCACCCTCATGTCATTCCAAATATATAGGGCCTTCTGTCTTCTACAGAGCACAAAAACATATTTTGAAGAATGTTGGTAACCAAACAACACTGACCCCCGTCGACTTCCATTTTATGGACACAAAACCAAATACCTTGATTTATTCTCCTTCTTTTTTAACTGAATTTAAATAAAAGTGAAAATCATGTGCTGTGTTTTAATACAGTGCATCCCAGAGATTAGGTTGTAGAGTAGTTCTCAGTGGTCTGTCCGCCTCGAGAGACTGAAAGGTCAGTGGTCGTGTGTGTCACATCAACTCTCTGATGTACTGTAAATAGCACAGACGTGTAAAAGGTCAATTGCGCGAGGTAGCAAAGTACACTGACAGCTTTATTAAAGAGTGTTAATTCACCTCCGGGCCTATTATAGACATGAACCACGGACATGACCGCAAATGCAAAACTGTTTAAACTTATAGTCTCATTATTTTACATACTTATTGTGTAACGTGGACTCGGCCGGTCACCTTTTACTTTTAAAATAAACTTGCTTTTTAAAGTCACCTTCTGTGTGTGCCCACATCGTACCTTGGCAACAAAAAGTCGATTGAATGATTTTTACTATTATCGTCCTGGGAGAAAGAGATGGATTGTTGACCTTGATGATAGCGGTGCATGTTGTCACAAACTGTAAAATATGCCATTTGTATCAAAAGGATTCATGAAATAAAACACTTTATTAATGGAAAGCCTTTAAAACCTATGTGACAACTTGCACCACCATGTGAGAACCAGTGAATAAAGCTCAACTGTCCGGTTAAAGTCGGGGTAACCGATTTCTGATATGGATGCCGAATCGCTCAAACATCATCTAATGCATGCGTTCTTTCTTCTGATTTTAAGAATATAGAGATGGGTTACCCCACCTTTTTAATCTACTGATTGTATGCTCGTATATTGTGTTTCTATTGTTTAAAAAGAGCTTCTT
The DNA here is from genome assembly GCA_033220385.1 of Triplophysa yarkandensis. NCBI lineage: Eukaryota > Metazoa > Chordata > Actinopteri > Cypriniformes > Nemacheilidae > Triplophysa > Triplophysa yarkandensis. The sequence continues at coordinate 2,912,310 of CM065674.1, forward strand.
GGAAATGTCGTGAGAATTATAAAAATGTATATTTAAAAAAAAAAGAGGATTTTTTCACCAGCTGAACACATGCAAAACCACTGTTGAAGGAAACGCACATTTATCGAAATAATAAACGCTGAGATATACAGCAATGCAAAGATTCACGGTGTGAATGTGGGCGTGTGTTTTTATTTATTTTTGGAGTCACTATACAAATGTTTACCAAGCCAGAGGTACGTTTATTGCTTTGGAATCCTTTCCTGTAATTCTCTTAGGATCTGTGCTTTATTGGTGTTTGTTTTGAGTGCCTAAAATAAGATGATGCACGTTCTGAGTCGCCCCTTCTCCCCGGTGTGCTGATAATAGATTAAAGCGGAATAATTTCACAAGACAACAGGCTAATAGAATAAGGATCAGTGCAGCTGGCTTTACTTATATTTCAAGATATATTTACATTTTAAGGTTATTTTTACCATGTAAAGTTTTAATTTACAATTAAAGTTGTCATTAGAGCAAACAATATATGTCATTACATGATATACAGGTTATTGCTTACTGTCTTGTTAATAATAAATCGTGTTCGAGGTTTGCATTTAGTTTTAATCAGATGATCTTTAAAGCGGTTATATCATCAAGAATTGTGTCTCAGATACAAAGTTGACTCAGAAATACACATTCTTTCGTGTAATCTTTTCACAGGCCATTCAAAACTTGAATATAATGGATTAAACTGTAGAAAACTTAAGAAGATATTTTGAAAAATGTTTTCAAAGATGGTTTTGGTTAAATTGTTGTTTGATGACCAACTTTCCTCTAAATATCTCCTTTGTGTTCTGTGGAAGAAAGTCATACAGGTTTGGAATGATGTGCGGGTGGATAAGTGATGAGTACATGTTTGTTATTTTTATTTTTGGGATAGTTGAAAATTCTGTCTTCGTATATTCATTTTAGGTAATTCAAAACCTGTAAATTATGTATGTATCTATAAAACACATAAAAGATATTTTGAGAAATGTGTCAGTAAGTAGGTCAGTGTTGTTCATTTATCGACATTCTTGAAATATTTTGTGTCCTGTGGGACAAAAGGTCAAAAAATGTTAGACGATGAGTAAATGATCTGTATTTTATTTTTATTTTTAATGTGCGTGATGCATTAATGCGTATGTAAAGAACAAAGGAGGATAACATGTAAGTTGTTCGGCTACCAACATTCCTCAAAATATTTTAGATTATCCTCTGCACAAGAATGAATGTGAAACATGTTTGGAATGATGTGTAAATGTTATAAGAAATTATTATTTTAAGCTGAACTACAAAGACTCAACTTTAGAGGAATAGTTTGCCCCAAAAGGATTGCTCACCCTTAATACATTTCTTTGTTTGGTTGAATACAAATACAGATATTTCGAAGAATGTTTATAACAAAAATGTCTGGTGCCTCATTGATTAACTTGAAAAATGTAAAAAAAAATGTTCTGTTGAACACACTTAACATATTTGAAAGATTTTAGAAAAAAAGAGTTTTGGGCCCACTTCACTGCTATTTAGTTTTTTATTTAATGGTGTCCCAGAAATCCCAGCTGCTAACATTCTTCGAAATATCTTAACTGTAACTTGAGGATGACTACCACATGATAGAATTTGAATGTAACCCTTTAAACACAAAGCTTTGTTTCCTTGTAAGAACAGCAATAAAACATGCTTCCATTTACCGACCTTAAGTTTGTTTTCAAACTACATACAGCACTTTCTTAAAGGAAGAAGAAATATTGGATTATTCAAACACAACCAAAACAGCCTCATGTATCTCATCCTTCTTCTTTTACACCCTGTAACTTATACTGTAGCTCTCCAACAGTTGGTGAATAAGAAACAAACAACCGTTTATAGATTTTTGTTTGTACTCGCACCGAACAGACACTAGTAATCTCGAGGTAATGATGATGAAGCTCCTGTCGTGTTGGGAAGCTGATTTGGATTACCCTTCCTCTTTGTAATTCTGACAACACAAATGAAGAAGCATTCGCTTTCCTCGCTCGCTTCCTGCTCGTATGAAGGAGCAAACATTAATTAATCACACTAAAGGTGTGACAATCCCCCTCTGCAGTCATTTGAGAAAGGACAGCGCCTAATTTTACCAATTGCTCACAATCTGGCAACCGGCAGCTTTGGTCTGTTAAATGTGGGAAAGAGATGTTAATGGAAAAAATTGTTGGAGAAGTTTCCTCATTATCTGACTCGAATAGAAAGTCAAGTTGAACCGTATGGTTTATGTGGCACCAGAGGGGTCAGCGATCGGTCCCACCGTGCATGTGGGCTTCAAAGCGCCGGTCGCCAGGGACTGATGTGCCCCCGACAGGCATGGCGAGAGGTGAACTGTGGCCTAAACGTCTTTGCGGCGTAATTAAAGCGTCGGCTGTGATTTACAACTAATGACGCTGTAGAGAGCACCTCCATGCCGACGAAATGACGGGTCACGCTGATTATGCGTCTTGACAGCGCCGAGAGATGGTCTATTGATCACGCGTTCTCT